>PVJA010005063.1:64533-81701 GCA_004027025.1 Myocastor coypus | reverse complement strand
CACACGCACACACACACAAAAACTGCACCCAAAACATCCTAGGCATTTGGTAGCTGGCCATGTGAATACCGTAGAAACAGGAGTAACTGAGGAAATGGCACAGCTCCCTGATGAGCCTCAGAATGTTTGGCATGGAATGAATATGAAACGAGAGAAATGCCAGCTTTGTAGAGAAGCAGAAATATACTATTTTAACCCAAAGAAACACAGTAAAACTTTTAAGTATGATAAAGATGCTAAAAGTGAAATCATCTTAAATTAGCCTTTTCTGCAGGGCCTGCAGATAATAGGAACACCTGTGTCAGGGAGGCTTTCTCTCTCATTGACTCTGGACATACACACAGAAAGGGAAAGTTCAATTTAATTATCCCTTGTAACTCCAACTTACCCCTGATATTGCTACCCTAGCTCCATTACACAGTGTGCTATGGCCTGGTGGGGAAGGCAGGAATGTAAAAAGGAGTCACATCAGAGAGAGCAGAGAAATCTTATGAGATTCTCTGTCATAGGAGACCTCTTGGTCCCAGTCAAACCCTAGCACTAGGGCACCCTATTTGAAGAGAAGCAGATGCTACAGGCTCAGCAGCCATCCTGCAGAAGCCAAAGGCAGGCAAGTCACTTAAGACTGGGAAGCAGAAGGAATCTCAGAGGAGGATATACCACCACGAATATGGAGGGCTTGCAGAAAGAAAGTCAAGGACACGTGACACACAGTATCTGAAGGGAAAGTATGGATGCTCTGAGGCAGGCAGCTCTGGACCACAGGGATCCATACATGTGAATAGGAGAGGCTGCAACAGGACAAGTGCAAGGCCATCCTAGCTCTCCAGAGCTCCTTCAGGACTTGGTCACCATGGTCACATTCCACTCATACTTCTCAGACTGTATAATGGCTATGGTGAGAGTACTGATCTTCCCCTCTCTATATGGGCTGTATTAAATCACATTCAATACTTTCTTTCACCCCCCCCTCACAGAGTCCTTAATTAAAGAACTCCTCTTGACCATGGACGAGGTAAAGATCTAGGTAGATCAGGTTTGGGCTTCTCTAGAGTTCAGGTTTAAATTCTATGGCAATTACTGTTGCCTGCACCCCTGCATCCTCCTCTGCTACAGAGTTCTGCCCTATAAGGTCCCTATACTCTGAATGTGATTCTGATTACATAGGTTAGAATTCATAGCAAAGGGGCCCCGCAGGATGGCTCAGTGGTCTGAAGTGCCTGCTTAGGAAAGCTTAGGCAGCTGCAGGGACTGCGGTTCGATCCCTGGCACCACATGCTGCACCAGCCCTGCCCTCAGGGCAGGCTGAGCCGGCCATAAAAATAAATAAATAAACAAACAAACAAAAGTTCTGAAACAAGAAAATAAAATAAAATAAAAGAATTCACAGCAAAGAAAAACACTAGTGAGTGACAGGGTTAGAGAATAGCAAAAGCAACTCCTTCATAGATCAAAGTGTGAGTTTAAACCATGCATGGCAGGAAATGCTTGGAATCCCAGCTAGTCAGGACAATGAGGCAGAAGGACCAAGGCCAACCTGGGCAACACAATGCAAGACACTGTCACAAAAATAAAATAAAATAATAAATAAAGACATAAATAAAAATAAAAAATAAAGTATAGGTTTATAGTCATTCATTTGGGGCAGAAGCCACGATGTAAATTTTTCACTCATAATGTAAATTCCCATTTACAAACCCAAGGGAGTTTAAGTGCCACATGACCAGTTGGTATTATATTTAAGCAAGTATTAATTATTGTCCAGATTCTATATGGAACTTACTCCTCTCATCCCTTCTGCACTTTCTGAGTCTGACAGGCAGCAGGGAACATGACAGAAGACAAGCTAGAAAGAGACCTAAAGATGTTTTCCTGAGGATGTATGGATCAGATGGAATCAGAAAAATATGCCACAAGAGTCTTTGGACAAGTTCGGCTAAAGAGAACAGTTTCTTTCACTTCCTTTCCTGGAGTATCACAGGTCCTGAGAAGCTGAACAATGGGAGAAGAGCGTGAGGGCTGAGCCTCCCCAAAGCAGAGCTCGCCTAGTCATTCCCTGCTTCGAGGAGAACAGAGAGATCATTTAGGCTTGCTGTTTATGGTGCACAGTTTGTGTGCCACACAGAAGCCTTCCCACGAGAACAGGACAAACCAGAGGGTAGTGCAAGCTTACTTACCACACATCTTACAAAAGCAACGGGGCGCTTTGTCTTACGCAAATACATTTACTCCCCAGCCCTGGGTCCCCAGCTACACCCAGATGGGGCTTTCCTTTCACACTCCCACAGGCACCTTATAGGATAGTCTGCTTCTATGAGCAGCTCTCTCAGCACTCCCCCCGGACTGCCGGCTTAGCTCCTGGCCCGCGGATAGTCACAGCTCCACCAACCTGCAACAAGGAGAAGCCTTGTGTCTTTGGAAGCTAGAACAGGTGCGACTAGCATTCCGCCCTAATTCTACCCAGGTCTTGTGTACTTCTCTACGTGGACTAGGTGCCTCTGCTGGGGACACATGCAGTGCCAATCCTTTGAAGGGACTGAAGTCAATCTTGGAGCTCTGCCCTCATCCCTGACCACCATGCCAGCCTCTAGCAGGGTCTCTAGAGTGGGTGGTACAGCTGTTACCTCCAGAAGCCTCTGAACTGGCTAGAGCAAGACATTAAAAAAAAGAAATCACTTTAACTCTACCGCCCACCCCACCCCCCACCATGGCCTAGGTCAAAAATTCATTCTGACTGTGTTTCCCATCTCAGATTTCAAGCCATAATGTCCAATATAGCTCAGCGGAGGAAGCTGGGCCACAAACACCACATGACAGCGTAAAAATACCCCTAGCAGCGTAGTACCAAAATAACACCAAAATAACCTTCAACTGGACACTGCAGACTGTCTCCATTGTTAAATTCTACTAGAGAAATCAATATTAGGAAGCAAATGTCCCTTCTGTTTTCAAATTAAGATACAAAGAAATCCGAAGCCCATCCCCTTGAGACTAGCATCCCCTGGTCCTAGACTCCCCAGGGAGCTTCCCAGCTGGAGCCTGGGTGTCTCCATGGAGCAGCTGCTCTCCCTGTGTCTCCCTGGGATGGGTGTGGCTCCTGAAGGGGCAAGGAGGCTGCACTTATCCATTTCTAAGGCCCTCTTGTGTCCCTCTTTGCTAAAGTATAAAAGTCAATAGGATATACAAGAATAACCTGGCCCCAGCCCCAAGCCCACCAAATTTAGTCCAGCAACAGTACATGCTCAGAACCCACATTTCGGTTGCCAGCCATGGGACACAAGAGATAGATGCTTGACAACTTCCGGGGGGAAGGAGATGGACAAAACAAATGAAAGGCATGGAAAGAAAGTACACCTTCTTTCAGACCTTCTAGAATCAGTACAACTGGTGCCTACCCAGGGGCAGCCGCAGCCCCACTTTCTTATCTGAGGCCCTGCCACTTCTGCACATAACCCATGTTTGTGAAACCTCCCAGTTTCCATCTCTCCTCTCAACCTGGAGTTCCTGGGAGCCTGGGTCAGCTTGATGTGATGAGTGTTCCTGCCCTTCCCTCTCATGAGCAGGACAAGGGTATGCCGGTTCTGATCTCCTCAGATCTCCAGCCTTCTCTGGCCCCGCACCCCATGTCCCACACCTGCCTCTGTTCTGCCACTCAGGCCTTAGGCATCCTGTCTACCCAGGTAGTTTTCTTCCCAGTTTTTTTGTTTTGTTTTGTTTTGCTTTGCTTTGCTTTGTTTTGTTTTGTTGTTTTTCACAGTACTCAAGATCGAACTCACAACCATGCACTTACCAGGCAGGCACTTGTGCCCCTGAGCTATCTCCCTGGCCCATCTTCCCGGTTTTTTTACTTAGCTGCAGGAACTACAGGCCACAGTTCTCCTGGCTCTGGCGCTCATCTCCTTGTGTTGTAGGCACCTCTGCAGAATCTCACTTCTCCTCTTCCCAGTTCTGCTGTCTGTCCCTGCTTTCCTATACTGTCTGCTATTCTCTGTCTCTTGATAGACCCCTGATTCTTTTCACGTTGTTTTATAATGTATAAGAGGCCTCTGAAGTTGACCTCTTTGCTTCTATCATGTATAGGGGTAATATTGTTTTCTGGATCTTGGTGACTCCCTTTTCTTTGCACCTTTCTTTGCCTCGGGTCCAGATATCTCATGGGCCTACCATTCTCCTGCACTGCTCAAGAATGACCACTCAAAACAAAAGAGAACACAAAAAAGATAGAAGCTAAAAAATCTATTGCCAAATGTATGTTGCGTACCTCTACTGTTCTCACAAATAGATATGTATTGCTGCAGGGATTTCATCCCACAGCTAGTCATGAAGGCCCTGCTATATGCCAGGGGCTGCCCTGGATGTTAGGATATATCAGTGAACAGGATAAGACCCTGCCCTTTAAGAGATTTCACTTTGGTCTGAGCTCCACCACCTAACATTAGATGTTTCCAATACCAGATGTTTGAGGAGACCAGTCTAAAATCTAACCTGGACTTCATGCAGCAATTGTTTTCCTACCTGGATTCCCTAATTTCCCTTCAGTCCAAACCCCACACATTTTTCTTACACATTTCAAAACTTATGCCAAACCCTCTTTCTTACTCATAGTTAACTATTTCACTGTGAACTGTGTCTTAATATACTTGAATCATACACTTATAGTTATTCAAATCTTATCCTTTTCAGACATATGCAAACTGCACTTAACCCCTTCTTGTACAACCGCCCCCACCTCAAGCACAATTTTCCCCATTGCTCTCATCATGAAGTCTTTGCAGCTAAAGATTTTAATTCCCTTCTCAGCCATAATATAGGTAAGAATTTCATCTCATTTTCTACTATTCAATCTAGAAAGGTGGAATACATTTTGTCTAACAGGATATTCTACGCTCATTTGTCTACTCGTAGAATAAAGTTACCACTGCTCTGAGGAAAGCCCCACACCTAAGCTGCTTGCATACACTAGGTTGCTGAGGTCTTGCGCAAAGAGCATTGCAAAATCTGTATGAGCCCACAGAACAAACACAGGGATCTCAAGGAGGCCTACAATTATCTTTCCTGGTGTTCCAAGAAGTTTAGTGTCAGGAGGAGAAGGAGGAAGAGGAGGAGGAGGAGGAGGAGGAGGATACCTGAGCTTGTTCCGCTAGCCAATGCCTTGTCCCTAACCTAACAATACAAAGACCTCAAGCCCTACCCCCTACTCTAGTTTTCACACTCAGTTATGGTTGGTGTAGAGGTGCCCCCCCCAAGCCTCATGCAGTCATGGGGCCACAGGGCAGCTTCTGGAATTTGTAATTGATTGTTGTGGAAATGGATGCTTCCCCTCCCCTGGGGCAGGTGATTTGCACTTCAATGTAAGGGAGGAAGAGAAGTTAGCTGCTTGAGCTACTATGGCTCTCTCCCAGTGCTCTTGCTCTCTGCCCGCCACCATGAAAAGTTGCCCTCTGCCATGTGCCAGTCTGCTTTGGAGCCAGCTGAATATGGACTGAAACCTCCAGTAACTATGAACTAAATAAACCTTTCCTTCCCTCATTTTGCGTGTCAGGTGTTTGTTCCAGCAGTGAGAGAAGAGTAACGAAGACACTCTCCAATGTGGATCACAGAAGTTTCTTGTAAGTAGAACCCCATTGATCTCATTTCAATTTTTATTTACAATGCCAGTGGCATTCAGTCCAAGTTGCTGCAGCCCACACCAACCAAAAGCCATGGGTTCCCCTTCAGCTTATGTCCTGTTTCAATCAACATAGGGCAAGCTACGTTTCAGTAACAAAACCCTCTAAACTTCAGTAGCTAAATACTTATTCTTCACACACAGGGTATTTCTTTTCTTCATCCTGTACCACCCTATACTGTCTAAGATCACCTTGAAATTGCTGTCCTTCTGCCTCTTGCTTCTGAGTAGCTGAGAGTGCAACCTTGCACCACCAGCCCTGACTAAGGCTACATCTGTGTCACAAGACATCTGGGAACAGAAAGGGCACTTTGTCTACACTTTCTTCCTTTAGCAGCTTGACTGAGGGAAGGTTTTTTGAATGCATGTAGTCATGAAATTGTGATCATGGCTATCCTGATAGATATTTCTAGAAGAGAAATACATTGTACTTGGAGTCAGAAGAGTAGCTTGGTTGCTTGGTCCTGACTGCATCACCTAGCAACTGCTTAATAAACTACCAGTCACTTCTTCTTGGCCTTCACATTCCTCATCTATAAAACAAGGAGATGAGATTGCAAGCAGCTGGTTAGAAAAATTTACATCTGTTTTCTTTTTTCTTTTTTAACTTTCTTTTAATAAGAAATAATGACACAGGGGCCCAGCGGGATGGCTCAGTGGTCTAAAGCGCCTGCTTGGGGAAGCTTGGGCGGCTTCAGGGACTGTGGTTCGATCCCCGGCACCACGTGCTGCGCCAGCCCTGCCCTCAGGGTGGGCTGAGCTGGCCATAAAAATGAGTGAATAAACAAAAGGTTCTGAAACAAGAATAAAAATAATAAATAAAATAAAAAATTCTTAAAAAAAAAAAAAAAAAAAAAGAAATAACGACACAGTTTCAAAACATGTTAGTAGTACATCCCTAATAATTAATACAATGCACATTATTGCCCTTGTAGTTATTCAGAGTACAGGATGTAGACACGATAATTTTTCTAATTGGTATTGGTTCAAAAATTTCTTCTCACTGAACTAAGAGAAAGTAGTTGTACATATATAGTACAATATTCCACAATTGTAGTGGGTTACTGGCAGAACTGATAATGTCAAAAGCTGTTGATTTAAGCCTTTTATAGTTCAGCATACTAATCTAGCTTTACTTTTTTATGTCTCATGGTTAAACTTTTCTGCTGGGTGGTAAAGGGTAAGTTAAAGCAAGACCTGTATAACAAAACATGTAACTTTTGTATCTCACAAGGTCAGTCAACTCCCCTCAGAATTTACCTTGAAATCTTTGACAAAAGGATCAAACATGTTTACTGGAAGGAAGATAGCCTCTTTAACAAATGGTGCTGGAAAAAAAATGGTTCTCTACACGCCAAAAACTAAAACTTGACCCAGGTCTATCACCATGCGCTAAACTAAAGTCAAGATGGATTAAAGATCTAAATATTAAAAGAGAAACACTAAATCGCCTAGAAGAAAAAATGGGAAGAAATCTTGAAGACATTGGGTAGGCAAAAAGTTCATGGACAAAAATCAAAATGCATATTTAACACTTGAAAGAATCAACAACTGGGACCTCCTCCAGCTGAGAAGTTTTGCACATCAAAAGAAATTACCAACAGAGTGAAATGACAACCCACAAATTTCAAAAAAAAAAATTACCTAATAAGTATTCAGGAAAAGGTCTTCTCTCTAGAATTTATAAAGAATTAAAAAACATTACAGGACCAGGGAAATAGCTCCATGGCACAAGTGCCTGCTTGGCAAGTGCAAGGTTGTGAGTTTGAACCTCGGTCCTGGAAAAAAAAAAAAAAAAAAAATTAGGATCCCAAAATTCAAAGACCCAATTCAGAATAGGATATCTGAAATGAACACACACTTCTCAGAGAAAGAAATTCAACAATTTACATCTGAACAAGCCTTATGTTTCTTCTATCCTAAAAGAAAAGGGGAATTAATCATTACTCTCAATTCCCACAAACATTCTGGAAGACACAGTTGTCCTCCCTATACATGTTGAAAAACAGGCATAGAGGTGTTAACTCCTCAATATCACATGTAATTGGCATATGTGTGGGATCTGAACCTATGACTGTCACATTGCAAAGACTCTCTTTTATGATATGTTTCATTTCACACATGATGGTAGCTTATATATGTGGAGAGGGAGAGAGAAGGACAAGGACAATGGATTGGGCAAAGGTCATACTTCATGATGCAGCCTTGGTGGGTGAAACAACCTATGGAATTTTCACTTATTTTTTATCATTCAATTTGTTATCAAACACCAGACCCTAGATAAGGTGCTGTATATGTAAACACTAATTATGTCTGGAAAAAGAGGATATGCATTTATTGGAGAACTAGAGGCCACTATTTCAAGAATAAGGAACTTATTACAAGAGATTAAAAATACAAAGCTCATGAGAGAGCTGGCAAAGGAATGCCAATGGGAAGCTGGTGCAGGTTTTCAACGAACCGAGTAAAGTAAATACCAAAGCTCCCATCCACTAGTGCATGTATCACCCATATCTAAAGTAAACGATGATTCTTCTCTTCCAAATCTTAGACTAGTCTCTTATATAAAATACTTAAACTGAGACTTTGATTTGTCATGCTTCAAAGGATCTCCAATTTGCTACTTCTGTTGTGTTGCTTTATTTTTTATTGTTTTGAGACAAGGTCTCCTATGTAGTTCAGAATGGCCTTGAATTCACTATGTAGTGGAGGTTGGCCTTGAGCTCATTGCAATCGTCCTGCCTCAACCTCCTGAGTGAGTGCTGGAATTATAGATGTGCAGTCAGTGACCTATTTAAAAGTCATAGGTGTTGTTACTTGATCTGCTGGAAGATAAATGTAAATAATGTAGTTGCCAGACATCCAGCCCTTTGAACACAAAGATAAGCCTAGAAAGGCTGTTAAATAGCAGTAGACAACAGCCAGTATAGCATTCCAGTTATAGCTGGAAGGGCCAGAAACATCTCCTGAAATAAGATGGAAAAGCAGTGTTTTGAAATAAGATAGAAAAGGAGAAGCATCGTCCAGCAGGACCAAGGATGCCACCTAAGGAATGTCAGGTTAATGATTGGTCAGAGCATGCAGCCTAAGAAAAGACATGCTCTGGTAGGCAAACTAAGATGCCAAGATTCTAGGGGCTCAGCTATGCACAAAAGGAGAGTGCATGTATCCAATAAATAATGGAAAAAATCATTGAAGTTTAGTTTTATTTTTTTGTAGGACCGGGGTTCAAACTCATGACCTTGCACTTACCAGGCAGGCATTTGTGCCATGGAGCTATCTCCCCAGCCCCCATTGAAGGTTTTTTAAAAGAAGGAAGTGATAGAATCTGCTACCTTGAAAAGATCCTACTGTTTGTGTGGCAAAGGATACCAAGGAGGTGCCTTTGATACCAACAGATGCCAGATGTTGCAGCATGGACTGGAGCAGTTACTGCGGAAAGACAAGATGGCAGGCTAAAGGGATAGCACAGAGGTAAGGCTTCATAATAGGAGAGAGCAGTCAGCAAGCTTCCAGCTTGGCTGCTGGGAGCACGGTGAGACCATTCACTAACACAGGAACTTACTGTCTGTGGTGGCAGAGAAGCACAGGACTATGGAAATCCTTGGGGAATATTCAATTCTTGTTTGAGGCAAGCATTTCAATTCTACAGTGTTTCTAAGCAAAAGATCCCGAGAGGCGCTCAAAACCATGGAGAAAATAGCCTCAGACTCAGACTAAACAGAACAGGGGAAGAAGAGAAGCTCTTCTGTTGTTTAAGCTTGATGAAATGAATGGGGTTGGGTCTCAGAGAAAAAAAAAATCTACTTAAACTGGGTGTTGAAAGATTTCAAAGACACGCCTCAGGTCTCAGCCAGCCAGAGCACCGTGCTGTAGCTGGCTGCAGGCTGTTGTGCTAGATGTTCCATAAGAATGTACCAAGCTGGTGGGGTGGAGCAGAATGGACATATGTCCCCCTCAGCCTGGCCTCACTCAGTTTCCCATGTCCCAAGAGGCCCTCAGTTCCACACTAGCCATAATGGCCCCCTGGATGGGGAAGGAGTGATCCTCCAGCCTTCTCCAAGGAGGCTTCTCCTGAAGACGAGAGAAGATGTCTCAAGACACCCTAGAGCAGTCCCTACAACTCCACTCAGGACTAACTGAGGAGCACCTGATTGGGGGAGGAAAACGGAAGTTTTCCTTTTCAAGGAAATCAAAGAGTGTCACCTTTCCCATCAAAACCTGTCCGCCTGCCTAATCCTTGGTTCACCATTGCCTTCAGAGTCTTAATCTTCTTTACTTTGTTTTATTTTTTATTTATTCCATGGTATTTTAAATTTTGTGACATATGTATAATTTACGTTTTTATTCCATCTATTATTCATTGTCTGTCTTACCCTGTTAGCCTGAAAAACCCATACAGGAAATACTTTGTGACTCTATTTGACTCCTGATGCGCATACTTGCCTGGTGCATCGTGGGTCATCACTATTTGTTGAATGGAGGCATGAGTTAAACGCATCTCAGTCTATGTCATTTTCAAAGGAACATGACTGATCTTAACTTTGAAAAAAATTCAAGTGAGACTAAAGAGACATTTGCATTCTTTCATATTCAAAACCGACTGCTGATATATTTAATCTTGCTAAACTCGCCAAGAGTGGTGGCTTTCCCCTCCCAGTGGGGTTACATAATCTTCAGACACCCAATTGGAGCACCAAGCTAAGTTTCACACGTGGCAGCTTGTGGAATGGTAAATGTGAGGGCATGTCTCTGGAGGCCTAAGGAAGACAGGTTGTAGCATCCTGGAAGCTGCAGCATCCAGGATGGCCAGGGGTGAGGATGCTGAGCCCAGTGTGATGCCCCATCTGTCAATTTCCTCCCTCCATGCTGGTTAAGCAAACAATCAGGCTTGGCCAGTTAGGCTTGGCCAGCGAGATCACAGACAGAGAGGAACGGTTCCCACCATAGTTGTCCTACGTCAGAGGCTGGGTGATGCGTATAGGCATGCCCTACACACGAAGCAGGAGGGAAGATGTTTCCATACTCTCATTCTAGTCTGAAAGGGTGAGTGGAAATGTTCGTGGTAGCAGCCATCTGAGTGTTTTGCCTCCCATGGCAGGCTGTAATGCTGCCTCCAACACCTTGAATACACCATGCAGTTTCACCCCTGTGCTTTCGAGCATGATGACAATTTCAACACCTGAAGTATGTTGTTCCCTCCTGACGGCCTGCTCACACCTTCTCACCCTTCAACACACTGTGCAAGATTTCATTCTTCTATGTCATTTTCCTGTCCATCTACCAATAAAATGTTTTTAGTCTGATCTACTACAAGGAGAAGGAAAAGAAAGAGAAGAAGGAGGAGGAAGAGGAGGAGGAGGAGGAGGAGGAAGAGGAGGAGGAGGAGGAGGAGGAAAACTAAAACTTGTCAAGCACCCTTATTTTACAAATGAAGAAACTTAAACTGAGACACAAAGAGCCTAAGTACCCCTGATGTCATCTAAGTGTCTTCAGGAAAGTAGTACGAACTCACATTACCTGTTCCACCTAAAAACTAATTGTGTTAGTGCAGCCCTCCATAGGGCAAAGACTGAGAGCTCCTTTGCCATGAAATGTCCTCAGTAGAAAAATTCTACAGTAATACTGATAAGAAGAGCGGTCTGGATTTTAGTCTCATGATTTTACATCTTTCTCCGTTACGTATGTACCACCTATGTGGCCCTGGCAAAGTTGCTAATTTTCTGTAAAACCTCATTTTCCTTTACATAGAATGCAAACAGAATTGAGCCATCCTGAAGATTAAAAGAGATGACTTTTGTAAAGGGTTTGCTACACCTTGGACATTCAATATATCTGGCCTACTGTCACCTTATAGAAAGCTTGTTTCTCTTCTTTTCCCAGGGCTCCTGGTTCCAAGGCTGTGTGGGGGAGTGGGGCTGAACTTCTTTTCAGGAAGAAATCACTTTGCAGTCCTGGCTCCTGTTCCACGAAGTCTACATGGGACGGAGAATGAATGGCAGAGGACTGTCCCTGGGATCCTGAGCCTGAGAAAGAGACAGCAGAAAGGGCAGAGTGCCAGCAGGAGCTTGGTCAGCTTCAGGAGTCCAGTCACGCTAGGGAGCTCAGAGGAAGGGAAGCATCTTCCGAAGCCCCCAGGGCTCTCAGCTTTTGCTCCCAGTCAAGGTGCAGACCCGAGAGAATTACCCCCTTCAGCAGTACCTGAAGCGTCAGCCCCAGGTGAGGAGAGCTCCTCCCCAGGTGAGGAGAGCTCCTCCGCTATTTCCAGGGCCCAGGGAATGATGTCCTTTCCCTTAACAAGAACAAGTTCTTCTAGGAGACAGTTGGGCCATGTGGCCAGAGAGGGTAGATGTGACCAGACGCATTACCCTAGCTGCTGTAGAAGGTCTCTGTAACACCTGAATTTCTGATCTGGCATGGGGGCAGTATAGCGGCTAGGCACCCTGCTTACAATAAATGCTTCGTCATAAAGGGAAAATGAGAACGCTGCGGTTCACAACACTTAATGTCTTGCCCAAAGTCACACCTGAATCTTAGACCTTTGTTTGTCTCCCGGGGTCTCCAAGGCACTTCCTGAGCTCCAGCGGGGCCCAGCTCCTCCCCAGATGTTCACTGCCCTGCAGCTTGCAGGTGTGGAAGCCAAACAAATAAGGATGCATTTCTTTTTTTTCCTAGGGATATCATGAGCTTCGAGCTAAATTTAGACACCACTTCCTCTTTCTCTGACTTCCTGATGTGATTTCTTTTTCCCTTCTTTTATGTACTTTCAGCAAACTTTTAAAAGCCTTCATTTTTTTTAGTCTTCACTCCCGTACTTCCTGGGTGAGCTGCGTCAGATCCTTATGGGACTGTAGAGGTCGATACATCGAGTCAACTTGGCTGGATGACTCAGCAGCCCGGTTCCCTGTTGGTGGGAGCCCCGCCCTGAGGTACAATTGGTTCCTCCCTGAAGCGTGACCAAGGCCTGCCTAGAATATGATTGGCTCCTCCCTAGAGTGGGAATCAAGGGCCCATCCCAGGATATGATTGGTTCCACCCTAGGGCACAATGGGCCCACGTCAGAATGACTGAGCACAGAGTGACTTTTTAAAGGGCTGAGGAAGGAGTCAAGACCACTTCGTTGGATAAACTTCAATCTTCGTATTCGGCCTGGACGTCATCGTCTGCAGCGCAGACTCTTCAGCCTCCAGCTTGGATCTTTCGCCATCCATCGCAGACTCTTCAGTGTCCATTACAGACACTTCAGCCTTCCATCGCAGACCCATCAGCCAACAGATAGACTTACACAAAGCACTGCAGTGAAGTTCAGACCTTGGGATTGAATTCTTCAGTCTGGAGCATGCAGATGCCCTCTGCGCACTTCCTCATCTGACTCTGGCTGACCACTGTAAGCCAGTCTTATAATTCCTTATAGATTGTATATTTTGTGTTAATATCCATTCCTTATATCTGTTTTGTTCCTCTAAGTAAAACCCTGACCAATACAGGGACTAAACAACAAATAATTTTTAAATATTTACATTTAAAGTCAGTGTCTACCAGACAGCCTGATTCAGAGAAGGTATGTTTCAAGGCGCATGATGTTCCAGTTGTTGGCCTGTCCTAACAACCAGAGGCATGGACTGGCTCGGCTCATGAGCAGAGAGGGAAAGGCTGGCCACCCTTGGGGTGTGACCTGAGGGATTGTCCTTTAGCTTAAGGTTTTCCGTACCTGTTATACTTGAAATCCCTCTAGAACTCTCTCTTGTATAGAAAACATAAGAAAGAAAGTACCACATCCAGTTGGTCCCAGACTCAGACGAGGCTACCACGATGGTCCTTGTACAGTCAGCTCCTTTGCTTAGGACATGGTTGACAAGGATGGGGCCACCCCGAGCAGTGCATGAAGTCACCAGCCTGCACTGTGCAGTATGCTTGCCCTCAGCCGAAGGCGGCATCAAGCCTCTCCAATGGCGGCCCAGTTAGCTCCCATGGCTATAGTCAGCTGGTCCCAGCATCCACCTCCAACTCCTCTACCTCAGTGCTCAGGGCTCCTGCAACTGGCAAAGGTGCAGCCTTCACCTTCCCACACTTAGTTATCCTGCATGGCCCACAGAAGCTCTAGGTGGCTGTTCTAAAGCTATCCTACCGGCATCACTTCCCCCCAGGCTGTGCCAGGCTCCAGGGTCCCCTCTTCCCCTCCATGCTAAACAACAGTAGCTCGGGTTCCTGTGGCACTGTGCTCCCAGATAAGCAATAAAACGGGAGCAGGGTGGTGGTCGAATACACACCAGGAATTGCCTGGTGTCTAATGCCTTAGCCTGCTCCCTGGACTGGGGCAGCCAAGGCAATGGGAGGGGCAGTAGATGTGGCTGGCCCCTCCCACCTGACCCCACACACAAGGTGAACGCTCACCTCCATCCATTCCTTCCACCCAGTTAGTTACTCAGGTCAAAGCAGAGCGCCTGCTTCCTCATCACAGCCTCCGGGCCAGTCTCTTGCTCCCCGGGCCCCTCTCAGAAGCCATCACTGCTCCCCATAGGAGGAGGCAAGCGCTCCACACTAGAAGACACTGCACCTCCTGGTGGAGTCCCTCCTCAGCTCCCGACCCATTGCAGTCCTTGTTTACAAGGCCATGAGGGTCCTGGTCCTGCCAACCTCTCTGAGCTCCCTCTGTCTTCTGCCTCGGCTCCTGCTCCTCCCCTCTCCCACTGGGGCAGTAACCTGCTACTTCCTGCTACTTCCACTCTCCACTGAGGGCCTTCTCCTTCCCCCTCTCCCTTGCCTGGCTTCCAGCCACAGCTGCTCTGTCATGGCGCAGAGTTTCAGCCCAGGCATCACCCTCCAGGGAAATCTTTGCTGACCACAGATTTTTGTTTCACTGGCCCTGTCATCAGAACACATATTACACTTCCTATGCTCCTGTGTAGTTAATTGCCTGTCTCCTGCAATAGAATATAAAGTTGGTGCCATAACTTCTTCACTGTTGTACCCCAACATCAATGTTATTTTATTGCATAAATGGGTATAGTGGGAAATATGGGCTGGGTTAGGTCAGACAGTCCTGGACCCGGAGCAGTTTTGTCACTTAGCTAAGTTTTGTCACTTAGCTGGGAGCACGGTCCTATGGCACTAGGATGCTTCACATGCTAGTCTTCCTTTTTCTCCAGGCCTGGGAGGTCACATTGGGTTAGGGTGGGCCTCAGGTACAGTGACTTTTTTTAATAAGAGACAGATAAAAAGACGCAGGGAAGAAGCTGTTGTAATGACAGAGGCTGAGATTGTTAGAACATCCATTTACCCAGGAGCACACAAGGTTGCTGGCAGCTGCCAGAAGATAGGAGAGGCAAGGAGAAATTTGCCCTCAGAGCTTCCAGAAAGAATAAGCCTGGAAACACTTTGATTCCAGACTTCTGAGCTCGTGTTCCACGAGCCAACGAACTGCTATCACTTTAGCCCCAGTTTGTGGTATTCGCCACCGCTGTCCTCAGCAGCAAATATAGCATGGAGCAAACTGAGCACATTTGCAAAAGAAAAAGTACACTGACTTTATCTCCTGAGTGACCCTTCCCGGCCTTCGTAGAATCCGTGCTACCTGACAGTTAATCTTCAGGAGGCTGAGCTAGCGTACCTGTGGGGACACAGCTGACGCAAATTGCTGGGAGAAGAAAGGTTGGCTGCGTCTCTTCTCCCAGCCCCTTGCTTGGACTCAGGATTTAGAGCAGAGTAGACCTACGACTCACTCAGCAAACACATATGTGCCGCATGCTGTTCACCAGCCCACATGCTGGCCCTCCAGGAAGGTGCAGAGGACAGTCCAGCTCTCACAGGGATTCCCTGTGAAGGCTGCAGAGTCCAGAGAAGCACAAAGTTCTCCTGGCTTGGGAATAAAAGACAGGTGGCTGAAGCTGCTTGGTGACCAGAGGGGCAGGGAGGACTGCAACGTCTGAAGCAGCATGTGGAAGTGGTAGTGACTTTGGAGATCCCAGGTCTGTCAAGGATCCTCACGTGGCCTTGGCCAAATGAAAACAGAGTTGGATTTATTTCTATTTTGCTAGGATTCCTGGATTTTAACATGGTTTCTCTTTTCATACAAGTTCACTTTGTTTCCACTGTCAGCCTGCCAAGAGGACCTGACACCCCGAAGGGCAGGTGCTGGCAATGCTTCCTGGACTCCTGTGGGTACCTCCTTCCTGGACTCCAGGATGCAGTGCTGTCTTTCTGCTTAATAATCAGTTGCTTCAGTAGCCTCCAAATTATATAAGGGTCTCTCTATGTTTTCTCTCTTGTGTCATTATTAAATGTCAGTTATCAAACACAAAGATATTTTGTTGTTGTTGTTATTATTCTGAGTTATGTGACCATACATTGTCACAAAATCTATTAAATGTTTCAGCATTCAACATATTTGGGGGGCAGTAATTGGGATAAAGTTTTTTAAATCAATCCTTTAAAAGAAAAAGGAGGTTGGATGTAGGAAAATGTTGGAGCTCTCCGAGTGCTGAGGTGCAGTTCTCTGAGGACATCACAGTCAGGTATACCGTAATAGTACCCAGCTGTCTTCTGCAGATGCAGAGGGTTGCACTCCCTTTGCTTCTGAGCTCCAGGTGACTGTGTACAAGACAAGAGCTCTCAGGGCCATCAAACCCCAGATCTGAGGCACTTCCATACATGGGAAGCCAGGCTGAGTCTCTAAGGTTAATGCCTCCCATTGAATGAAGAGCTAAATGTGCTGAGGTTCTGGAATGATTATTGCTGCAGCCCCCCCAGGCAGCCACTGCAGTAGACCCCAGGCAGCTTCCTTCCCGAGCTGGCATTCCTTCTAAACCTCAGCATTATTACTTGGTGTAAAGCATATAGTAGATGCTTAACAAATATTTCTGTATTAATTAGTCAGGCTTTATCATATGCTTAATTATGTATATTAATTTCATATTATATTGTGTGGTAAGATGGCATTTTGTTTTAATGTTTCTTAACTGCAGTAGCCACTCCTGTGGCTGGTTTGAAATGCAGGAGAGGAAGGCACCTCCTCTGGTCCTGCATCTGGACCTCTGCAGCAGCTGCCTTCCAAGCTACTGAACACATTTCATAAACAAGAAAGGCCCTTTGCCAGGCCATGGGAGCAATAAACAGGAGCAAAGGAAAAGGCACCATTACCTCGGTCAATCTATGCCTTCAAGTGATGCACTGTAAACAGCAGGTTGTCATTTTCTGCTTCCACCAGAGGGACACAGGAGAAAGGGTCCTTTCTGGGCTTCTTGGCCAAGGGTTGGGAGTGCACAGGAGAGGACAGCTTTGCTTTCGTGGCCATCAACATCACTGTAGGCATCACAGCTTAGGAATATCCTGGCTTGCAGAGAGCAGAGTGTTAGCTAGGCAGACATCATGCCTGCCCTTGCATCCACATCCACCTCTGAAGGGTACTGTTGGTGATGTTAAGGCTAATGAGGCTCAGGGCCTGACAGGATGGCTCAGTGGAGGCTCCTCAGCGAGGACCCTGTCCTCTACTCGTGCATGA
>PVJA010005063.1:19539-64433 GCA_004027025.1 Myocastor coypus | reverse complement strand
TGTAGTGTTTGTAGGGAATAAAAACATTAAAGGAAAGGGAGCTTAAATATAGTAGGGAAGATAGATAATCTGATTCCCTACCTAGAAGACTCAGGGCAAGTGCACTGAAGAGCCATTAAAACCAGCAAGTGAGTTCAGGTAGATGATTGGGTACAACAGCCTGCCACAACCAGGAGCGTTTCTCTCCATCTGCAACAGCCAATTACAAAGTGTCATGGGAGGAAATACCTTATTCATCTTGGCAACCCAAACTCTTAAGCCTAGAAATAAATAGAATGAGAAATGCCTGAGACCTACTTGAATAAAACCATACAACATTATTGAAGGACATAAAAAATGACTCAGGAAATGGGAATATCTTATATTGTTATACCAAAAGTTTTTTTTAATGTTTTTATTAATTTTATTGGTAAAGAAATAGCAATGAGACAGTTTCAAAAGAGGTTGGTAGGACAGTTACAATAATTAATACATTAGCTGGGTGTGGTGGTGCACGCCTGTAATCCTAGCACTCAGGAGGCTGAGGCAGGAGGATCGATGTGAATTCGAGACCAGCCTGGGCTACAAAAGTGAGCTCAAGACCAGCCTGAACTACATAGCAAGACCCTGTCTCAAAAAGACAAAAAAAAAATTAATACATTGTATATTGTTGTCTTCATAGTAGTTATTCAGAGCATAAGATACAGACATGATATCTTATATAAACAATATTAGTATAAATAATTCTTCTAATTAAACTAAGGAGAAAGTAGCTATATAGCCATCCTAACAATTTTGTATATGCATATATGTGTATATCATATACACATATATGCATATATAATTACAAAATGGTCTTTCATTTACATCCACCCCATTGCTGTTAGAGAAGCTGTATTTGAAGAAGTCTTTAAAGGACCTTTTCATACTTGATGCCCGCTCAAATACTGTAGGTACTTGTATTCAGCAAAATAACCCAATATAGTCCAATAGACTGTAATAGAAATGGATTATCAGCAGAACTGGCATTGTCAATTCTTTTTATAGCTCAACATTACTTTTTATACCTCATGGTTATACTTTTCTGCTGGATGGTTAAGATCAAGTTAAAGCAAGACCTACATAACATACACCTATAATCCCGGCACTCGGGAGGCTGAGGCAGGAGGATCGGTGCGAGTTTGAGACCAGCCTGAGCTACAAAAGTGAGCTCAAGGCCAGTCTGAACTGCATAGCGAGACCCTGTCTCAAAAAGACACACACACACAAAAAAAAGACCCATATAACAAAAAATATAATTTTTATATCTGACAAGGTTGGTCAAATCCCCTGAGGATTTACTCTGAAACCATGCACAGTAGCTTATAGATCTTTTGTCAGTGTCAGCCATCTAGATGAGCCACAGCCATTGTCTGACCAATTTTCTCTCTGTGAAAAATGTTTTTTTTTTTTTTTTTTGAATTGTAGTTTGGATTTTTTTTTCAATTTTTTTATTGTTTAAATTTAACAATGGTTATATTACATATTTTCATCATCAGATCAGTTTAGAATAATACATATAGGTATATAAGATTGATCAAACAATTAAACGTATGTATCTGCTTCCTCTTAGTCCAAAGAGAAGGATATTCTTTCCTTTTTTTTTTTTTATAACAAAAGTTTTAATGCTACAAAAATGACAATTCTCCCTCCATTAATTTGCTATTTAATACAGTCCCAATCAAAAGCCTAACTGATTAATTTTGGAATTTAAAGAGTAACTGATAACTGTATTCTGGATAGGAAAATATAAGGAAAGAGTAAAGAAGAAGCATTTAAAAACTGCAAAAATAAGAGAGGAAAAAGATTGATGATATTCTTTACCATATGTTAAAACATAACTTAAAGCTAAAGTTATTAAAGCAGTATGATATGCACACAGGACTAGATAAATAGATTGTCAGTGAGATTACAATATCCCAGAAATGATAGATAGATAGATAGATAGATAGATAGATAGATAGATAGATAGACAGACAGACATATAGATAGATAATTAAACTGAAAGGATGAACTACTTTAATAAATTTCATTGTTCTTGAACTCATTCTTTCTCTCTTAAGATAGGAGTAATGAGTGAGAGAACTCTTTGCTTTAGAGTCAGAGAAAATTAGATTTTAATGTTAATCAATTGGAACTCACCAAACAAGTTTCTTCACTTCTTTGTGTATTTCTTTGTGTTGTAGGAGGTGTCAATCCCTGTCCATCTGTCTCACTTGTAGGAAATAACAAGTGAAATAATCTGTATATAATGCTCTGTGTGTTGTATTTCTCAGGAGCCTAAGAATAACGTTTCATGTCTATAGCCTAAAATGTTGCAATTTCACTGTTCCAGTCATCTTCCCTTACTTCATGGTCTTGTCCATGACATAGTCTAAATCCCCAAGAAGCAACTCTTTAAATAATTGCCAGGCAGTGACCCCTGAGAAATTTTTTGACAGCATGCTTGAATGGGCAAGATGAGCATGAAATATTCAGCAGAGCACACACCCAAGGTCAAAAGCTCTGGGGAAACTAAAATCGACTTCTGCCACCTTCCAAGAATCGCAGCAAGACAACTCTTCAGACTTCATTAAGAATGCTGATATTTCCCTGCTCCACTCTGTACAGTGGAGAACTGAATTTCCCAGTTGCCTTTGCTCTTATGCTCTAGGGTAGCTTCAGCTAGGGGAAGAAATTAGTGCAAGACTGGAAGGTGGCAAGAATGAAGACATCAGGGTCTTTCTTCTTGCGCTGCATCTAGCAGTCTCAGGAAAGGCAAGTAGCAGTGATGCTTTTATTTTAGTTCTGGAGTGGCAGATCCTTCCTTTACCATCCCACATGCCCCTGGAGGGGTCGCATCATGTTTCCAAATTTCACTTGATGGCCCAGCTTCTGAGCTCCCTTTGTGCTTTATTCCTCTAGCATCAAACCATAGAAACTTCTCTTTTTTGCTAGGTTCTGAGGCTCTTCACTGACCCACAGTTTGGCTTGTCCACTCTTCCATTAGTATTTGTATGACTCTGTATTTAATTTCTTTATTTAAAAAACCTAAAGTTGTTCCTGCTTTCCTGACTGACAGTCAGCTTCCTGGAGCAAACATTAAATACTTATACTAATGTCTGAGTACCTGCAAGTACCAAACATTGTGCTAAGAGCTTTGTTTTATTTATTTATTTATTTATTTATTTATTTATGTATGTATGTATGTATGTTTTGGATTATGGCCAGCTCAGCCTGCCCTGAGGGTGGGGCTGGTGCAGCTTGTGGTGCTAGGGATTGAACTGCGGTCCCTGCAGTTGCCTAAGCTTTCCTAAGCAGGTGCTTTAGACCACTGAACCATCTTGCCAGCCCCTATGCTAAGAGCTTTAGATCATTTCATTTTCTCATACAATCAAGCCAGTGAGATAGGAACATTATTTCTCATATAACAGAGGACAGAAACTGAGGCTTACATGCAAAGTTGGAGCTCTATTTTATCAGCAAAGAGCTTTTATTTGGGAGTAGCTAGCTAATGCTGCCAGCAAGAGGAGACACACCAAACCCTGAACTCCAAAGCAATGTCCTTCATGTTTTAGGAGCTCCAAGGTACCATGCACCACAGCTGATAACAGTTTTGTCAGATTCGTTCTAAACATGGCTGCATCCTCTCCATCCATCTCATTAGCTGAAACAAACAGTGGGCTAGCTGATGAGCCTCCTTCCTGAGTAGAAAGGAATAGCCATGTCATCTGTCACAGCCATGTGACAGCCAGGGCCATGGCCAGCCATCCTGCTCTATCCAATGTCTCCATGGTAGCTTTGATGAAGAAGACGAGAGCCAGCACCTCAGCTATTTTCCACCCAGAGTCTTTCATCACCAGCCCAGGGTCTTTACTGAAATTTAGAATGGTGGAGCCTTTTCCTGCCTAAATCATGTCTTTGATCATTTTGCAAAGAAAAAATAGGATGTTACTCAGACTACACAGAAAAGCCTACAAATGGCTCCTTTCTGTCCTAATGCTTCCCTGAAACACCACTGTCCCCATCATTTCCCATTGCTCACACAACTTCCTCCTATTTTCTTAATAGCTTTCCAAGGCAACTGTGTTGAAAACCCAGAAAGGCTGACTGCCGGGAGCTCTAAGGTCTGACTGGGGCCCTTCATCCCTATTTGAGGATGGTAATTATTTTGTTTTCTTGTCCTCCTAGATACATCCTGCCTCTTTCTTACATCTTGATGTGAGAGATCTTGAAAGCAACACACAAAACTTCACTTGATTCTTTCCTAATTTGCACACCTACCCCTTTCTAGAGAGTCCCATGTCACAGTAGCTCTGTAGAAGCCAAAGTCCAGTTACACCCTGATTCTGGCTGGAACAACAGAGTGGAAAAAACACAAACAAAACCTTTGTTTCCTGGAGAAAAGAAGTACCTAATGCATTGTATCAATAGATTTTATAACAAGCAACTAAGTGACCAAAAGTTCATCTTTGGTTCGGGAAAAACATCACCATTTTTTCCATTACTCTACAGCCAGTGATATGAACTTATTTATTTGGCTTCTTATAAACAAAATCACACACGTGGGGGCATAGTAAGATCTGGCATAGCTCAGTAAAAGACTGAATAGTGCCTATTTTATTTTATTTATTTTTTTGAGGGACTGGGGTTCGAACTCACAGCCTTGCACTTGCCAGGCAGGCACTTGTGCCACGGAGCTATTTCTCCAGCCCCCAGTCTTTTTTATTCCTATTCACTTTTAAAAGCAATTAAGCAGAATCATTTGAACAATGCAAGCAGTTAACTTCAATGTAGTTTTTTGTCCTGTTAAGGGATATTTTTTGTAACAATTGCAAATGAGATATTAGAAATGTGAGGCTGTCCTTCCGTCATCCATCAGTCTATCAGTCTGCAAGTCCTGCTGTAAGCACTTACACTGGAACCTAGTGGGAGACAAGAAGCAACTGACTCAATATCTGCTCTCTCAGAAGGTTCCTTAGGATTAGGAGACCTGGCTCAGAAGGGCCACAGCATACACCTCTACTGTAGTGGGCTGTGCCTGGCAGAAGCACAGTTACATGAAGAGCTTGGGAAGCATTCTAGGGGATGGACCACTGGATGCAAAGGGCAAGGTGGTTTCAGGACACTGGGCCAGTTTAGAGTGGGGGAAGATTGGTAATTCTCATCCTAGTCTGGTTCCATGGTCTAGTTCCTTTCATGAAGGGAAATCACTCAGAATTTCGCACAAAGAGGAATTTTAAAAAGAAGCAAAGCATAAATTAAAAGAGCTCTATAATCGTTAGAATTCTTTGATTGTAAATATCAGAAGCTTGCTTAAATTCAATTAAGCAGGAAATTAGAACTTACTTTAAGACATGAGTGGACTCAGGACCTCAGGATAAAGCCACCAGCCACCAGAGACGTAATCGAGGAATTGAAAGATGACAGAAGTCTAGGAATTCTTTCCATCTCTCTTTATGTTCCCCTCAACACACAGAAGACATTATCAGAAAACCAGATACTTCTGTTCCTCCACATATGTGGCAGCAGGTGAAATGGCAGCCAGACGTCACATGGTGCTAGCTGCTGATAAAACTCTCTTTATCCTGCATATCCAGGTCCCCTAAGGGGAAGAGTCATCTTGCACCAATGCAATGACCATGGTGTAAACAAGGCATCTCCCAGGAGAGCCCGGACCTGTGCGGTGATCTGTGTGGCCACTTGTTACTTTACTTGACAGATTAAGCTCACTTTCAGCATTAGAAACATGGGGACCAAACCAGGGTTTGGGCAGGGGCAAGAGACCTTGCTGTCCAGCGGTGTGCAGAGGCCTCGTCATCTTATGGGCATGCACTACAGTGGGTGGCACTGTGGGGGAACTACGGCAGTTGCAACTTAGGTCCACACTGCTCATAGAGAAGCCAAGAGAGCCATCACAGGAGGGAGCTTGTCAACAACCTGAGGGGCTGAAGCTCCTGCAGAGTGGTAGCCACGGAGCAAACAAATGCATCCTTCCTTCTGGCTGATGTAACCTTGGAATTGCTACCACATATGCATGTAAAATGACTACCACTACAGGCAGTGTGGGAACGTCTGAGACCCGGGCTTGCTCCGTGGGAGCAGAGGGCTGGGAAGGGCTACTTACGGAATGTTTAAAAGCTTTTACTCTAGGGAATTTGAACTATTTGCTAAAGTCAACAGAATAATGACCTCTTTCAAACAGCTAACACTCAACCCCAACAATACCCAGCTCTGGCAGTCCTGCCCCACCCACACCCAACCACTTCCTCTCCCTTATGATTAGGGAGTAAATCCTGGATTTCATATCAATTCATCTACAAACACTTCAATATTTAGTCCCACATTATTAGAATGTTTTAAACCCTCTAATTCTATTATTACATCTTTAACACAGCAATGCTTTAACATAAGTAACTAATCCATAGTTAAGTGCTCAATTATTTAATTTTTTTATTTTTTATGTTTATTTTATTTATTTATTTATTTATTTATTTATTTATTTATTTATTTATTTATTCTGCAGAACTGGAGATAGAACTCAGGACCTTGTACTTGCCAGGCAGGCAGGCACTTGTGTCCCTGAGCTATCTCTCCAGCACCTATTTAATAAAGTTTATAACTTTTATATGTTATGTACTTCAATTACGATCTAAATATGATCTATAGATGATTATTTGTTTATTTTTAAAATCACTTTTGTTCTACCAGCTGCTCCTTCCTTCTTCTCTTTCATTTTTCACTCTTTAAATCTTTAATGAAACTGAGTCATTTCCCATAGTGTCATCCGTGGCCTTGATTTTGTTAATTGGATCTTCATGGTGTTGTTTAATGTTTTCCTGTTTTCTGTATCTTACATGAATTTTTGTTGGACCGAGAGGCATAGTCAGAATCGCGCGTGTTTATTTTTTGGTTGGTTGGCTGGCAAGAGGACTTCACAAATTATAGTTTATCCTGCCATCAAGGTCCATATATATCTTGCTATATGTAGCGGTGTGTACCTACAATCTCAGCTACTTGGGAGGCTGAGGCAAGAGACTCAAGTTCAAGACCAGCCTGAGCAACATAGACCCTTAGTGAGTCCATGTCTAAAAAGCAAAAGAATTAAATACATCTGATTTCTTTTTTGTTTTTAATTTTGATAGTTGTTGATTACCAATACCTAGGTCCATTAATTCATTAGGGGTTACAAAATGCTGGCATTTTCTGTCATTTCCTCTTTGTTAGGATGTATTAAATACATCCCCATCTACCATTGGATCTTCCAATTCATAAGTGAAACGTGGATTCCTTCCCTTTACTTTCAAAATAATGACTAACCAGTGAGGTTGATCCCAAGGGCTTCAGCTATCCACTCTTTAAGGTAACATACAACCCCAAAATTCAACAGCTGCGTGCAATGAGTGCATACTATCTCACATAACCCTGTAAACTGAGACAGCACAGCTCAATTGTTTTTCTTCATGTGGTATCAGCTGGGACAGAGTCGTCATGATGACTTCAGCACTCCCTAGCCCCATACCTTAGCCAGAGGAGCCGCAGGTTTGTTGGGATAGCTCCCCACCCTGTGTGGCTAAGCTGGACTTCCTCAGAGCAATGTGGTCTCCAGGCACTCGAGCTTTTGGTGAGGGGCACGACTGGCTTCTGAGGAGCAGTGGTGAAATATGCAGACCTAGGAGGTCTCATCTCCAGAAGTTACAGGATCACTCCCACCATGCTCCACCACGGGACACAGGCACAGAGTGTGCCCAGATTCCAGGAGAGGAGACAAAACTTCCATTGTTCTGGTGGAGTGGCAAAAATTTTGCAGCCATTTTTACATCACGATATCTAGCATCCTTTGAAGGCCACTCACTGGGATCTCTGATTCTTTCTTTATTCTTTGGTTTAATTCACCACAGTTGTTATACTTATTGGTGCTCCAATTATTTCATGTGTGGTCAATGGGAGATTACTTATATTTTCTTATAAATCCTTTTAAGACCATCCCAGTTAACTCATTATTTCTTTGATTTCTGGCATAACATGATGTTCCAGGTTTATCTGATATAGTCCTTGCCCTCGAAGGAGTTGGACATTTTTCCTGAAATGCTTTTTTGGGTACTTTCCAGTGGGAAATGGCATTTGGAAAGCACAATCTGAGGCACACGTATACTCGTCACTATTGCTTGGTCAGTGTTTCTAGATCTTTTAGAGAGGTGTTTTTCAAATATCTTATTGCTAGCCATCTTTCTTTGGTTTGCTATCGCATAAGCACCATAGGCTTAGTAACTTCTGGGGCACGGGATTGCTCCCTATGATTGTGATGATGCCTGAGCCATCTCTGCTTTGCACACACAGCATCTGAAGGTGATTTGTAGACTGGTACATGTTTTTTTTTTTTTTTTTCTAAGAAGAGTGCTCCTCCCTCATCCATAGTCTACAAAATTATACTTTAAACCTCTTAGAGTGTGGCAGTCTTGGTCTCCCTGGGCACCTTTCTTTCTTTTTCTTTTTTTTTTTTTTTGGTCTTTTTGAGACAGGGTCTCACTATGCAGTTCAGGCTGGCCTTGAGCTCACTTTTGTAGCCCAGGCTGGTCTTGAACTCGCACTTATCCTCCTGCCTCAGTCTCCTGAGTGCTGGGATTACAGGCATATGCCACCACGCCCGGCTCTTCTAGGCACCTTTCTTTATCAGTTTTCATGGCATGTATTTAGAAGTACCTTATCCTCATTGTCCTTTCCAACCAACAGCTCTTGCATCATGAGATGAACCACTTGCCTTTTTATCCAAATAAGCCATAGTCAAAAGACTCCATCCCTTGCATTTCCAGATCCACTTAGAAACTTAGTTCTACTTACATCTGTCTTTTCCCTCCTTCCTTCCTGTGTCTGTGGTGAGGGTATGAGTGCTGAAAGGGCTGATCCAAGGAAGCTCCCTGTGTGGGCGGAGCTTGCGGCTCACCGCAGAAGGGTGAGATTACCATCTTTCCTTCTGTGTCTGTTCACTTTTGACTTGAATGCATCAGTGGAGTTCTGCAATGACCCAGGTGGAGGAACTCTGAGGAACCAACTCTGGTGGCAGGGGGACAGAAGTTCTTACTTCGGATAATGAAAGTGTGGAGGGGAGTTTGCTGTGTTCAGTCTCCTAAACAAAGACAACTTAGGAGAGGAAGAAGCAGACATTCAGTGACACAGTAGAAAAATATTACCACATTTTGAACGTAATCCAAAATGCTTTATTGCATAAATAAACCAGTTTTTAGTCACTTTTCCATTAATAGAACCCAAGCATCCTAACCACAGTCTACTTCCTATTCCCTAGACAGTTATATTATTTGCTTACATTTGGACATCAGTTTATAGTCAAAGAACTAATATTGCCCTAATATGTCCAGGGGCAACCAGGTAATTCTGCCTTTACCTTATGTTAAGGGAGAAGGGATGGTTGAGCGTATCACTTTTTCGTTGTGGTGCAATGTATTTCACTTGAATTTTATCACTTTAATCATGTAAATGTACAGTTTAGTAGTCTTAAGGACACTGACACTATTAGGTAATCATCACTGTCATCTGTTTTCAGACTACATGTATCTTCCCAAACGAAAACTCTTTACCTATTTAATCAAAACTTTCTAGTCCCCATTCCCTCAGCCCCTGGCAACCACCCTTTTGTTTTATATCTCTATAGATTTGACTCCTCCAAGTACCTCAAATCAGTGAAATCATACAATAGTTGTCCCTCTGTCACTGACTTGCTTCACATAGTCCAAGTCTTCAGGATTCATCCTTGTAGTGGTATAAGTCAATCATTCTTGCCTTCTTACAACTAATATATCTTTGCATGAATAATCACATTTTGTCCTCACTGTGGCAGCATGTATGCTAATCATAGTTTGGTTATGAACTCACATTTTAATGGGCACTGGATGTGGTACTACTTTTAATTTAAAGATAGTATCACATAATGCAGTAACCATTGTTGAATTGAATTTCTATTCCTTTGTTTAATGAAATTTTGTATCACTTCTTATGTTTTCTTTTTCTTTCACTATTTTTATTCTTTAAAAAAGAAAACACTGCTATGAACATATTGGCAGAAATATCTACTCAGGTCCTTGCATTTCATTTTTTAGGGTAGCAACATCAAAATTCACTTTAGAAATTCAGTGCCAGAAATGAAACTGCTGGACTGTATGACTAGCAATTGCAGAATGCTGAATCATATGGGAAATTTATGTTTAATTTTTTTTTAAAACTGCCATTTCGTTTTGCACAACAGCTGCAATGCATGAATTCTGATTTCTCCACATCCTCACCAATTGTTGTTTTATGCTTTTACAGGGTAGCTTTTTTACACAGCAGCCATACTCATAGGTGTGAAATATGCACTTTTATTCCAGCACTCATAGTTTATCTACCAGGCAGGCAATCAGTACCTCCAGGAAAGTCAGAACGTAGGTGTCTGCTGGCGACTCTCTACAAGCTCCAAGATGAGGCTCCTAAGTGAGCATAGATTGATATGCAGAGTTGCTCAACAATTGTTCAAATAATGAGTGAGTGAGCAACCAAACCAAAACAAATGCAGAAAGCTCTATTGAGGAGCTGGGAGAGAGAAATGGGGGGGAGATAGATGACAGGACTTGACAGAAACTACAAAGGGAAAAGGTGAGTGTGGGACACGAGTTAGGGTCACTTCCCAGAGCAGCTTCTCAGGACACCTGGTTCTCGCACTCCAAATCTCCTCTATGCAATTTTTACCTCATGGGCACCTTTGTCTCTGTCTAGAAGCCTTTCTAAAAGCCCAGGCTTCCTGGACCAGTGCCCTACAGTGGGTACATCAGTGACTGCTGCACTTTGGTCCACGCCATCGATGTGTGCTGCTGTGGATGCTCACACAGACATTTCCTTTGGCATCGTGGCATCTCAGGCTTTGGGTGAAGCAATGCTGCACAGGAGACCAAAGCTCAGCACACTCAGTGGCGGAAGGCAGTGGTGGAGCTTTCTACTCAGTCTTTGAGACTGGAGATGATGAAATCGATACTCCTCCTCTTGGAAAGGTCCCAGGCTGTTAACATCCCAGAAATATCAGTAGCATCAGGAAGCCTTGAAAGCATCTGGAAGTCTTGCTTCACCGAGGCTGGAGATGCAATCAGATATTTATTTAAAGCCTGTCCAAACACTTTGGTCTGGACACAAGCCTGGAAATCTCCAGCAGCCTCTTTCTGAGGCCTGCTTTTCTCTTTCTAGGGAGGCTGGCAATAGCAAATAGGTAACAATGCCTCACACTTGATAATGTGATTTTCTCTCAGATAAACAGGCTACAAGGAGCACTGAGGCACTGCTCTCTTCCTATTCCCTGAGCTTCTCTCTGGAAACCTTGGATGATTTTAGCCTAACACCTTGCTCCTCCCACCAGACTCTTCCCAAAGCCACTGCCGAATCCTCACCCTGCCTTGCTGCACCCATCCCCACGCACTCTGACAGGCAGCAGAATTCCTCGGGGACATGTGGGCTCCCCATCTGCTCTCATGTGGAAAGACAGGAGCGATCTCTACACCCAGTATCAAAGATTCTCAAATATCCAGGGAATTATTTTTCTGTAACTTTTATCTTTCTACCTCAGGTGGCCTCACTGGAGAATTCTGCCAAGCATTTTAGCAGGAAAGAATATCGTTCAGAAAACCTCCTCCAGGAAAATGGAAGAGTCAGCAATAAAATAGGAAGGAATGCATCTTAAAAGCATGGTGTTGAGGGGTAGGAGTCCAGGGAGCAAAATCCCTCTGTGGGATTCCATTTATGTGGCTTTTTTATTTTAAAGTGAATTAAAAAAAAATAAAAGATGAAACATTAGAAGTGATACAGAATTTTGAAAAGCAAGGTGATTTGAGTTCAATAGTGGTTGTTAGTGTTGCACATCGATGTCACCAAAGTAGTTGCTCAGATTTTTGAAATGACAGAATTAAGGAGAGAAAAGTCAAACCCAAAGTATTACCTTTTTAAAAAGAAGAGCACCTTGGATTTCAGAGCATTAAATGTTAATTTATTTAAAACTGGCTTTATAAACACATTTTGCCCTTACTGCTAAATGTGTGCATTGATGTATAAAGTCACTCTATTGTTGCCATGATACCATATCGTCCATCCAAATCAGAAAGAACAGCTTTGCAGCTGGTTCCTCCCACACGCCTTCGTCACATTACGCAAGTCTAAGGCCACCCATCTCCCCCAAGCTCTGCTTTGTGCCCTGGCCCACGACAAGGAGCTGGGCCTCAGGAATCTTGCACTTCACAGACACCTAGGACACTTGGGAGTGAGCCTTGGACCTGAGAACACAGAAGCCTTTCTGAAAGGATGAAGATGCTGTGAGATCAGGTGAGTCAATGGGTCTACGATGCTGAGTACATAGCGAGACTGTATCAGATATGAACTGACATTGGTACTTGTGTAAGCATTTGTGTTTATTTTATTTCTGAGTACCAGGCCCTACTTGGGTTTCCTGTGTTGTTAGAAATCACTTACTGGAAATAAATTAACCTAGCCCCTGTCATCTCCCTCTGTGTGGACATGAACAAAGAACAGAATGGAGCCTTGCATTGTATATTGAAGTATGAGTCCCCTCAAGTGATGGTCAGGTGTATTCGTCTGACCGGGACACTAGCATCTTTTCTTCCGTGTCCTAATCCAGGAGATGCCAGAATAAGTCTGGTTTGTTTCAATCACTCAACGAATATTTGCTCAGCATATAAGATATGACAAACCTCCCTGAAGCACTGTGCATATAGCAATGAAAAACCCAGACAAAACTCTCTACCTGATTGCTTCTAAATCCTAGCCCAAGGTGACCTATTTAAAAGAAATACTGGCTTCATACCATCAGTTACTCTGCTGAAAAAGAGGCAAAGGGCCATGGGGCAGCTCTTTATTTTGGAGTGTAGAAATTCCCCAATATTAGGTAAAGAAGGGTCTTAAAAATATAGAGGAAAAAGCCCAGGAGATAGTTCAACCTGAGTAATAGGATGAAAGTAAAGAATAATTTAACCCATTAAGAAGAATAAATGAAAGTGGCTTATACGAACTTCAGAACCCAACTCCAGACTTTAAGAAAGATATAGAAAAGTTTTCTTGTTGAGCTAAATAAAATAAACAGGAAAAAGAGCTAAAAATAATGGCTCATGAAGAATAGAGTCAAGCCCAAAACAAGGGAAATTATACTGTCCTTTTCTAGGTACTTGAAGGTTCTGTTACAAAGAAAGGCACAATGTTTGCTGTACATAATCTTAGAAAGTGAGCATTACAGGCAGACATGTTTTGATTCAAAATGAAGAAGTACAGCATTACTATCATGGTACCCTTAGTGTGGAATGGCTCTGTTTGGGGTAGGTCCACTTCTCTGGAGGTGTTGGGAGTGCTATAGATGGGGCTCCTGCTTGTGTGGAGTGTGAATATCATTAAGCAGAAACCTCCCAGTAGCCACTATGTACCTGCTATATTCAAAACACAGTATCGTAGCACATAATTAGCCCACTGTGTGATTAGTATGATAATAAAAAGGAGCAAGGCGGTGAGGAAGCACAGACCTTAACTATACATAGAGGTGAGGAGAAATTCTAGTAGGAGGAAAAGTGAGATGAAATAGGAAGCAAACTAGCAACCAAGGGCCAGCAAAGTGTTGGACTAAAATTAGTGGCTCCCAGATTTGCGCCATAATCCCTGAAAGTACCCATATAGATTCTTGATGACTTTTCTGTGGAAAGGGCTATATGACTGGAGTTTTAGACACTTCTGCTTCAACCAAAGCAGTGAATTTTAATCTATTATATAAGCTCAGGAATGAACTAAAAATTTCTAGCCTTGTACTCTGTATCTAAAAAATACTAGAAAACATAAAGTTAGTAAACTATATCCCAGAGCTTGTGCCTCCTAAGCTGTAATATGCTTTTAAGAGCTTGTAGCTCCACACTGGAAGAACAGCAGCAGGATGGACTTGCAGGCAGAGGCTCTGTGACCCTCAGATTCAGCCAGGCTTTCTCATTTGTGACATTGAGCCATGCCAGTGAGTGCTGGAGTGATGGAATGGAACTCATAATATCTGAGCTAATTTATTTTTCCAAGGTGAACCCTGTCACTTTAGAGGATAAATAAGGACCAGCGTAGCTGAAGTGCCAAGTCATGGTATGATTTTCTAAGCAGTCATGCATTCCTGTGGGAAAGAAGTTTCAGCACCAAGGACAGGGCTCACTGGCGTTCCTCTCAAAAGAATGGAAGGCCTAACAGGAGAGGCAGAGGTTCCTGTGCCCTCCTAAGGCCTGATCCTGTATCTCTCTAGTTATGGAAATCCTGGTTCTACATTTAGCTTCCTTTTGGTTTCTGTCTCACTGGCAAATCAGATTCTGCTCAGCTTAATCATTTCCCTTGCAATTTAAGTGATCTCTTTGATTCAGAAATATAATTAGCCGTAATAGCATACTAAATATAAAGGTGCACCACTCACCTCCAGAACGGGATAAGTAGAAAACAGCTGAAGGGAGGACCTCAATATTTCCACATTCTCCACTAAATGTCAATAAAGCAGTCAATAAACCTCATTTGAAGAAGATGGTCATTAAATGGTGTAGAGAGCTTAAAAGAAGGAAATCTCCTTAAGGGTGAAGGTGAAAGTTTATCTTCCAGTCTGAATAGCATAGGCCACATTCTCCTTTGTTATAGAAGGTAGTCCTATGTGTTTGGAGAATCTGAGTCAATGCCTATGTTTTCAGTACCCAGAATGATGGGTCTGAGGCAGAAGCATCATCCATACCTAGGGGACTGGGAGGGTCATACATGAGTCTGTTACAATATTTACTTTCTATATCGGGAGGACACTTTGAAATAGCAGGACGAACATTTAGATCTGTCTGCAAAGCTTCTCCAATAGGACACTATCAGTCAGACACTTCAATTCTCCAAACTTCAGTTTTTCCAAAGTCAAAATGAATAAAATATTCCTCTTACCTCGAAGACTGTTAAGAAGATTTAATGAGGCAGCATGCATGAAAACACCTCGCTTGGCACTGATGCATGGTGGGTATTGAGAACTATTAGATGCTGCCTTGTGTATTTGGGAGGAATCGATTCTTTGCAGAGTAAATTGGTATAGTTTCTAAGTGCCTTATTAATGACTGTCTAGGAAGCATGAGCCTCTCTCTCCATCTGCTCACTCTGAAAAGGCAGCCAGACATGTGTGTGCCAGGTTCTGAGCACAGTATAATCTAAGCTTGCCCTTGGCAACATCAACTGCACAGGCTCCAGTGAAGTCAGAAACAGGTCAGTAAGTTTGTGTAGGGGTCTTCACTGCCTCTTTCAAATCGCTGGTTTCTCAGTTACAAAGGAAATGAGCCTGAAAAATGTCTATAGCTTAATCATTGAAGGTATTTTTTGCTGAAAACCAAAATCCATAGTTTTTTCTCCTTTAACTAGAAAGTGATGGTTAAGCATTTTACAACGCTGAGTATCAGTCTTGGTCCCTTCTGCAATGATTTGTATTCATTACTCATTATGTGCCAATCATGGGTCCCAGAGGGCCTTGGATCTTTGTCTGGTGTGAGGTACTCCTTGTTGTTACAGGCTTGTTCCATGTGCCCTACACTTAAGCAAACTAAGTTTTCAGCTTGCGCTTTGTGGAAAATTCATGAAACACCTGCCGACATTATCCATATCAGTGCATCCGGCAATACTGCAAAGAATCCCCCTAGATGGATCTAACCAGTGCCTGTGTGGCCACTGGCCGCCTGCTCCTCTCCTGATGGAGAAAGGCACAGCCCTTGCTACAGGAAAGAACTGTGCAGAGGGCACCGAGAGCCTTGCGATGGCCAGAAGTGAAGGGATTCTCCTGGCTGAGAGCTAAGCTCATTTGCCGTTTCCCTGATGAACTTTGCCCACAGGACCCAGGTGCAATTGGTCCATAAAGAGCAAGAGGCTTGCAGGGTGGACAGGCAGAGTCTAGTAAGGAAGGTGGACAAGTCAGCAGGCAAAGATAAACACAGATACCAGAGCCTCGCTTCCACACTGGATTTCCCATCTCAGAAATTCCCTCTGAACAGCAGTGAGCGTTGCTGATAAGGAGTCTTCCCAAGAGGCTGTGCATGCCTCAGGAGGCGTTTTCCTGATAAGGATCCTGCAGGAGCCTTCGTCTCTTTTGGAGGAAGGAGTTGTTAAGAATGGGAAGACATGAGGGCCCAGCAGGATGGCTCAGTGGTCTAAAGCGCCTGCTTAGGAAAACTTAGGCGGCTGCAGGGACCGCGGTTCAATCCCCCGCACCACATGCTGCGCCAGCCCTGCCCTCAGGGCAGGCTGAGTCGGCCATAAAAATAAGAAAAAAATAAAATAAAATAAAAAATTCTTTAAAAAAAAAAAAAAAAGAATGGGAAGACACAGTGCATTGATGGGACATGCTTCAGAAATGACCATTCTAGATTGACTCACAGGAAATAAAAGCAGTGGAAAGAGGAAGCAAAGCAATGAAAAAGCACAAACTGAGTCAAATACCTTTCTCCCCAGAGAAGGGTGATATTTGGGGGCCTTTAGGGATAAGGGCTTCACTATTGGTCTGAAGGAAGAGCAGCACACAGGCCCAGCTGCTGCTGCAGCCCACCACCAGCGGGCTTCCTCTGCCTACTGAAGGCTTTGTAGGCACCAGCACCCTGGAAGTGTACAGTGAGAGCAGCTGCTGGCCAGCATCTGTCAGCTTTCTGGACAGCCCACGTGTCCTGCAGGATCCTTATCAGGAAAACACTTCCTGAGGCATGCACAGCCTCCTGGGAAGACTCCTTATCAGCAATGCTCACTGCTGTTCAGAGGGAATTTCTGAGATGGGAAATCCAGTATGGAAGTGAGGCTCTAGTATCTGTGTTTATCTTTGCCTGCTGACTTGTCCACCTTCCTCACTAGACTCTGCATGTCCACCCTGCAGGCCTCTTACTCTTTATGGACCAATTGCACCTGGGTCCTGTGGGAAAGTTCATCAGGGAAACCTCAGATGAGCTTAGCTGTCAGCCAGGAGAATCCCTTTACTTCTGGCCATCGCAAGGCTCTCGGTGCCCTCTACACAGGTCTTTCCTGGAGCAAGGGCTGTGCCTTTCTCCAGCCATTAGTGATCCCTGGTTCTTGGAGCAGGAGGCTCGGGGACAGCACCACTGGCCATCAGGCGCTGGGTAGATCCACCTAGGGGGATTCTCTGAAGTGTTGCCAGATGCACTGATGTGGATAACGTGGGCGGGGGTTTCGTGAGTTTTCCACAAAGCACATGCTGAATCATACACATGGCGCCCTTCAGTCCAACTCTACTATTCAGTGTTGACACATAGGATTAGAATTTAAGTGTGTGAATTTCACAACATGTTCTTTGGGTTCATTGCCCAAACTTGTAGCAAGAAAAACCCACAGCAAATTATTTAATCTCTCTGTGCCTCTATCATATCTGCAAAATGGGGTCAATCTTAAGTTAACCCACTGATTAAGCACACTTACTACACTTAGAATGGCTGCAAGCACTTTAATAAACTAGCTAGTCTCGCTATTCTCCATAGAGGCTTGTATGGAGAATTTCTGAGGCTTACGCTCAGCTAGGATGCAGCTCAGGCACCGCAGATTTTAACTGCTTGCAAACTACTTGATTAAAAGTTCAGAAAGGCAAGCATTAAGCTGTAGGCACTGAACAGTGTTTGATGAGGTTTATAGGTATAGCAGGCCAGGCAGCTTAGCACGGGAAGAGGGAATCATCTAGCGCAGGTGAGACATAAAGAGTAAGTGATCATGCTTTTCCCAGATCCACTCTAACCACGGCCTTTGCCCCTGAAAGCCGCACGTGATTCTCTCCTTATGCCGGGTGATGATGCTTAATAGAAACACAGTCACGACTATGGTTAGCTCTGCCTTCAAGCGTATTTTCCAGCTACTCTCAGTCTTCCGCGCACGCATCCCATGAGTCCCCGCCTTCCACCCTCCCTCATCTGGCCCATTCGCACTTTCTCCCCTCATCCACCCTGCTTCCTCAATACTCAGCAACAACATGCTCCTTGAGCCTCACAGATGACACCAGGCCCTGTCCACAGCCCCTGTCCTTCCCGCAGACTCCCTGCCCTTCTGCTGTACATCCCAATCTGCAGGACCCTGCACACATAGGCCCTGGCCCAAAGGCTCACTGGTGTCTTTACCTGCATCTCTCCAAGTATTCTCTGACTACTGTCCCAGGTTAAATCTCATTCGCCTCTTACACTCATCTCTTGCACCTCCTGCTTTGTATCCTTGGTATGTGTCAGTGAGTCTATACTTATTAATGCGATTATATGTCTGTTATGCATGCGCTGGTACAATCTGTCCCTAAGAGCACAGACCATGTCGGCCCTACTTACCATTTGTCATCCAAGTGCTGAGCTCAGCTCAGCAGATGTTGGCTTAATGAGTAAAACTGAGTAAGATTGCTTAAAAACAGGCAGCCACAGAGAAAGTTGCTGAAGCTCTAGGCATCCCAGCAAGAAGAACCCCAAGGCTCCATTGAGTAGATGGAAGCTGTTGAGGAGGAAGCCTAATTTTAAAGAAGATTATTGGGCTTGTCACATCATCTGACTTAGGGACTCCTTGCAGAGATTACAAACTGGTGGTTTGAGAGCCCAGATGTTCTCTTTTACTTCTATTATTACTTATTCTTTAAAAAAAATGCTTTAATGGGTGGTGTTTTCGGTTTCTTGCAAAGCTAGAAGGCCCAGTGAACAGAAAGCTCACGCTTCTGTGTGGCAGTGATCCGCTAGAGGCTCTCACTGCCCTCTTCTGATGCATGCGCATGAGCTCTCTAGCTCCTCCGTGCTCTCGCCTGCCTGTCTGGTCCCAGGGTGCATCTGAGTCTGCTGCTACCTGTGGCTGTGGTAGCTGGAAACACTGATGCATCACCAACGATGAGGCACGGCTGCCGTGGAGGACGCTGCTCCCAAAGTTGGGCGTTTGTGGGGCACCCATGACAGGCAGCAGGAAGCCCCTGTTTTGCAGCTGTTAGTGCAGTGGTGGACAGAGGGACTGTTCCTTAATCAATTATGCCTTGGTTTCCCCATATAAAAAGAAAGACTACTTCCCTCACAAGGCAATAGAGGACTCCAGCTCTAGCTTTGTCCCACCACACCGTCGCTACTCATCACCTCTGATTTGTTACTCCAGCAACAGGCCCTACTCTCTGTCCCCCTCCGGCAATCACACAAACTTTGTTCAGAAGCATGAAGGGCTTATGGCAGGATGACAAATGGTAGTGAAGCTGTTTTTCAGCCAGTGGCAGGTCTGTCACTTCCCCGGGTGATGCTATGAGGGAATTAGGTCAGCTGGGTAACTCTGATCAGAAAAACCCCATCCTCTACCATGTGTTTCGACTGCCACTACATATGAACACCTCAATTCTTCACTTCCTAGGTCAAATGTCCTTGTCATCTGGGCCTCATAATGTACAGAGAAGACTTAACTTGCCCTTCATTCTGGACTGGGCTCAGTGACTTGTTTTCATCAATGGAATGCCAGCAAATTTTGTACATATCGAGGGTGGCAATGTGTGGTCTTAATGCAATGCTGGTCTTTGTGCTTTTCCCATCACCATAAGAAGACCATGTCCTCACTGGACCACTGGTTCCAGGAGGATGGGAGCATGAGAGACCCAGACTGCCTACCATCTGGAGCCGCATCTGAGACAGCAAAGCCCAGGTCAAGTGAAGGCAGCCAATGCCCCACTCAGCTGACCCACAGTTGCAGGAACGGGAATACTGTTGTTTTTAAGTCACCAACTTTGGAGGGATATCTTCTCACATAGCAAAGCAAGCATGTGCACATTACATTGTTCGGTTTTTGTGAACTGCTCTCCATGGTCCTGTCTTTCTTCCCTGCCTGTTCATTGGTACATGGGAAGTCCACCTCCTCAGCCTCACCTGGGATATTAACTCATGTTATAACCAAAACTTCCTAGGAGAGATGCTTCAGTCCTGCTTCCATAGACAAGGAGTGGTTCCTCCCAGGCAGGCTGGGAAGGTTCTCCTGAGCCCTGAGTTATGCTTATCCGCTTGCTTTCCTTTGGTGCAATGGGCAAAACCCAGGAGTCACTTTATTTCTCCTCAGTTTATTATATCCGAGCAGATGCAATGCCGTGAGCTACTGTCGGCCTGCATGTATGACTCAGACGCAATACTCAGACTACTCATGGTGCTCCCAACTTGGATTCTGCACACAGGCTCGATATGTTTCCCAATTCCACCTCTTCCAAAACTTTGGGAAATTTGTTTAGCCTCCCTATGCCTCACTTTTCTAATTTATAATAGTACCTGTTTTATAGCCTCATTGTAAGAATTAAATGGCTTAGAACACATGAACCTCTTAGGAGTGTGTCTGAATAATAACAAGCTCTCCATATTGCTATGAGGATCTTAAAAATTAAAAGATACATGTGGCAAAATCCAGGACAACTTTAAACACCGAGTAAGCACACAGCAAAGGTTAAGTCTTCTATCCTTGAACTTCAGTCAGCTCTAGAGTAGGTTATGACCTTGAACAGGCAAGACCCAATCTGTAATCAAGGTCACTTTAATCAGACCTCAGATAAGAACTACATGCTTTTTTTTGCCACAATTTTCTGGCTCTTATCTTTAATTCAGAAGTGTCTCTCAGTTCTCAAAATGCCTCTGGGAGAATCTAGAAGCTCTTCAAAATTCACATGCTTAAAATAGATCCACTATCTTTACCCTTTTTTCTTCCTGATCCTGCTTTTCTTTGGGAGCCTGGTCACACTTAACAGGACTGCCTGGACACCCACCCAGAGAAAAGGAAGACTCCCTTGACTTTTCCCATTATTCCTACCCCATATTTAATCAGTTTCCAAGGCCCACGACTTCTTAAATAAGAGACATCTGTCCCTGCTCAGTGTCTACTGTCCCTGGAGACATAGGCTCTTTTATTTAGTAAGAATGATCCTTCCAAATCATACACAGGTCCCTGTTGAATGTCCCTATCACCTACAGTTCTTCCACTATTATATAATGTCTTACTATCAGTCCATCCAAGTAAATTGTATTTCTCTCAAAGCAAACTACTTCATGTTCCTCATTTAATCTGTGATACCTTGGCCCCACAGTTCTACTGGTATTATTCCCTTGGCACAAATTACACTAGCCTCTTAGGCAAACCCTAGTAAACCCCTGCTCCTGGTCTTAGTGTCCTTGTAAAGTCCTTTTTCATACAGGACAGTGTTGACTTGTATACAAAGTAAGTGTGTGATTCCAGCAGCCCAGGCTTAAAAGACACTGTAGATTCTGTCTTGCTGTCCCTTGCATTATTCACTCAAGTGAATCTGCAGCCATAGTATGTGGGACTCTCCAGAAGCCCTGTGGAGAAGACACCAAACAAGGAATGGCCCCTAGGGAGCCAATATAGGTGCATATGCTCAACCCCAGGCAGGCCTTCCACGGGCTCCACCAGCTGACATCATGACAGCAGCCTTAGAGGAAGCCCCAGCTCCAAATCCACTCACTAAGGAATGTATGGAATTACAAATATAAACTGTTGCTTTAATCTATGGAGTTTTGAGATAATCTGTTTCCTAGCCACAGACATCTAATACACTCTCCTTGTCTCTGCCTGTCTGCTTCTTACACATCCCCCAGATTCTGATCATCCAGATTTCCTCAAGAAAACTATTTCTGGCCACACCCAGATGTTAGGCATCCACATTTGTGTTCAAACTACATGTCAGCGGCAGCTTCCATATGCAATTTCTGCTTTTCTTTCTTTCCTGATAGACTCAGGATGCTGTAGAACCATGTGTGGACCTTTAGTCCTTTTCACTTCCCAATACGGAGTGCTGATCCATTTACCTGTGATGGATAACTGGGAGGAGGAGGCCAGTTACAGAAGGATCTGGGGGTGGTCTGGCAGTCTGTCCCTCCAGCCCAGCGCTCACTTCCCTATCTGCAGGGTTCCCTCTAGAATTTCAAATCTCTGAATTTCCGGTCAAGAAGTGGGAAAATATACTTCTGTATTTCCACCATTGTTGGGCTGCCGCTGCTGGTCACCCTCATGCATACTCCGCTCCATGCAATGAGACTCAAGCACAGCACCACCAGGTGACCCAGCCCCTTCCCAGGGCAACCTTGTCACCTTCCTGCCTCTCCATCTTCTCTTCTTCTGTTTATGAGAGGATTCACCCCTTGCACCTCTGTTGGGTTCTGAAAGATGCAAATGAGACGGCCAAACATGCACCCTGCATGTGGGACTCATGTGTGACATTCAGGCTTCCAGACAGAGCAGAACCACTGACCAGCAGCTTCCTGGATCCCCAGTCCTGAGCAGTCCTCAGGCACTGCCTGGGAAGGCCTAGACTGACAGGGGCAGCCTGGCCCTGTGGAAGTGAAGGCACTAAAAGTCTGCAGCCAAGCACAGTGCTCAGAGAGGTCATTTAAAATAGGTACTTCGCTAAGTCCAGTTGTTCCAAGTTCTGGTTAAATTCTTCTACTTCTTTGCTAATGTTTTGTCTGCTTGACCTATCTTTTTGGGATAAAGGGGTGTTAAGGTCTCATTAAGATTTATATTATATAGCGGGGTGCTCCCATGTTGGGTGCATACATATTTATGAATGTACCTCTTCCTCTTGAATATTTCTTCTAACCAGTATATGGTGGCCTTCTTTATTTCATTTGATCAATCAATTTGAAGTTGAGACTGTCTGCAAAAAGGATTGCTACCGCTGCTTTTTTCTGAGGTCCTGGGGCATATAGTATTGTTTTCCATCTTTTGACTTTCAGCCTATGAATTTCTTTATTAGTTAAGTGTGTTTCTTGTATACAGCTTATTGTTGGATTTTGCTTCCTAATCCACTGTGACAGTCTATTTTAATTGGTGAATTGGGTCCATTTCGTTCTCATTAAAATTAATAAAATTAAAAAATATATATGTCATAAACAAATTAACTTTTAAGTTTAGTCTTCTTATATTTGTTAGAATACATTTGGTTAAACATTCATAAATACAAAAAGATGATAACATTTATCACACTTTATGGACAATTGTGTTAAACAGATATTCTGTATATTTGTAAATAATAATAGTGTTATATAAAGGAAAGTTTATAAAATATTTAATCTTAACATATTCCTAACATAGCTCTAAAAATTTGAGATTTTTAAAAACATTTAGTTAAAAATCTGTAAACATTAATAACCTGAATTGTTTTCCTATTTTAGGTATTTTACATTTCAGCAGTTTCTGAGAAGAAAATTTTAAAGAAAATTTGTTCTTTTCAAGGTATGAAGAGGGAATTTCTTTAAAATCAGTGCCTTTGTTCTGAATAAGTTCATTCCCCTTTCCCAGTATCTATTATACCCTTATTTATGAATGTAAACAGGATGGTTTAGACATCTGTACTGTGCATTTTTGCTGGTCTGTGGAAAGGAGCAGATAATGCTTAATTTGTTTTGTCTCCTTTTTTTCAATTGTTTGTGCTTTTTCTCTTTCTAATATCTTTCTCTTTCTAATATCTTAATTTCTTTCTTTTTTCTTTCTTCTTCCAAATTTACATATATACTTCTGGTAATATCAATGACTGGTTGTAAGACAACACCATGTATCACAACAAATACTGCAAAATTCATATTACTTTGTTAAATGAAAATCTGTGTTATTTGTAATACTTTTCTGTTTTAAATCTAATTTGTAACAGGTTTTTTAAACCAATAGTTAATTGGTAGAATTCTCACCAAGACTAGCTATACATGCTGATATCTGTGGAGGAAGCAACTACACTGAGAATAGCAATGTATAATACTAATACCATGCTAGGAATATCTATCATTCTGGTCTCCTAAAGGTGCACTGCTTCTAATGTTATATCAATTATTGCTATACTCTCTCTTGTAAATGTTTGTTAAAAAAAAAAAAAGATAGTAAAAGAGAATAAGAGACAAGAAAAAATGCCATAGGAGTGTAACCCTACAATTTTGTAAATGGTTGAATTCCTTAATTTCTGTGTTTAAAATGCATAATTATTTTTGTTACATTTTGTAAGGATTTAAAGTTTAGAATATCAACAATTGATGAAAAATACCTGCTTCATGTTGTGTTAAAGGCATTTGAATTTCAGAAAGATAGTGATATTAAGCTCAAGTGTCTACATTATAGGGAATAATATCATTAAGCTTCTCTTCTGGAGGGTTAAAAGCTTAAGTTTTCAGACCAAAATATTAGAGAAAAAGAAGGCCTACAAGGATAGTCAATATTTTGGGCATATCCCTTCAAGGTCAGTGAGGACTTAGGACATAAGAGAACTTGTACTGTTACAGCCCATAACTCAGTGGTGTCCCACATTTCCTGTTCAAGGAGATTATGGGGCCACAGAGGAAAGTGGTCGATGATGTATAGTGTGCCTAAGGAGAGGCACTTAGAGAGAAAACATTCTCTCAGGCTTTCACAGACAGCAAAAACTGGTCAAGCAATGGCCATGTCTCATCCAGATGGCTGACACTGATGAAAGTTCTACAAACCACTGTACATGGCTTCAGGGTAAATCCTGAGGGGATTTGACTGACCTTGTCAGATACAAAAGTTACATTTATATATATATATATATATATATATATATATATATATATATATATATATATATATGTCTTGTTTTAATTTGGTCTTAACCATCCAGCAGAAAAGTCTAACCATAAGGTATAAGAAGGAAAGCCATATTAATATACTGGGTTGTAAAAGGCTCAAGTCAACAGGCTCTGATATTGTCAGTTGTACTGATAACCCACTACTATTATGGATTATTGCACTATATGCACAGCTACTCTCTCCTTGTTCAATGAGAAGATTTATACTAATAGAATTTACACATGATATCATGTCTGCATCTTGTACCCTGAACAACTACTATGAAGACACAATATGTATTGCATTAATTATTGTCTGTCCTACTAGCCTGTTGTGAAACTAATTGCTATTTCTTTCTCATTAATATTAATTTAAAAACATAATTTGTACTTTCATAAATAAATAAAATAAAATAGGTACTTCAGAAGAACATCCATCTGGAGGATGAATCAAAGGTTTTCCTTCTTTCTCACCTTCTTTTTCTCCCTTTCTTCCTTCTTTTTCTTTCCTTCTACCCATCTTTCCTTTCCTTCTTTCTTTATCTGTGCCTTAGTTACTTTTCTCTTGCTGTTGAGACAAAATAACCCACACCCCAAATTAAGGAAGGAAAGGTTTACTTAGCTCACACAGTCCCTCATCAGCTACCTCCAAGGCAGGGTGGCACAGGGCAGACAGGTAGCTCTTTAAGGCAGCAGAAGACAGCAAAACCAGGTGAAGCATACATCGGAAGCAGGCTACCCAACACCAGGGCGGGTCCTTTTTAATAGGCCCATGATGTTTGCAAAGTGACTACCCTGGCACCCTACTGAGTGTCTTAGTTAAGCTTCTAAACTTCTCAAGTTGACACAATGTATCAACCATTACACCTTTCTCCTTTCTTTTTTTTTTTCTTTTTCACCCTTCCTTTCCTTTTCTGTTTTTAATTGACACACAGTAATAGTACATATTTATGGGGTACAGTGGGATGTTTCAGTGTATGCATACAATGTATAATGATCAAATTAAGGTTAATATATAAGGGGCTGGGTAGATAGCTCAGTAGAATAAGTGCTTGCCTGGCAAACGCAACGACCTGAGTTCAATCTCCAGTTCGGCAAAAAATAAAAATAAAAATACAAAAAAAGATTAATGCATATCTATCATCTCAGATATTCAGTATTTACTTGTGTTCAGAACGTTCAAATTCCTCTCTGGTTGTTATTTGAAATAGTTCATCAATTATTGTCAACCACAGTTTTCCTCCTGAGCTACTGAATATTAGAATTACTCCTGCCTTCCAGGGCACCCCTGCACTCATCCAGGGTAGTGCTCTGATGGTTTTTCCACTGGTTCCCCATGGTGTGGCTCTCTACAAGACCTCCTTCTTGGTTTTTCACCTTTGCAGTTAACCCTACCATTGAAGACCCAGAGAAACATTACTACTAGCCTGCAGTACTCTAGGATTGAAGTCCAAATTCCTAGTCATGAGGACAGGACCTTCATAGACTGTTTAACCTGATTGCTCCACATTACCTCTTCTGTTCTCCCTGTTCCTTTCTAAAAATTTTTAAAGGAGACTCAGTGGTGGGAATTGAATTCAGGGCCTAGCATTGGCCAGGCACACCTGCACCACCAAGCTACGACTCCTTCCTAAGCTCCCTGCTCCTTCATCACCCCTACTGCTCTCTCTTCTGCTGTCTCCTGTGTCCTTCTTCTCTTCTGTATTGACACAGCTGAGTCTACCATGCGCTTATGACAAGACCATGGCTCTAGATGCCCTCAGGTCACCCCCCTTGTCCAGGACCCTGTTTTACTATTCCTTGAAGCAAACGTCTTACTGCTTTGCACCAACATCTTTGTGTCTCCTCAATGAACAATGTCACCACACACAGAAGGGAGCTAATACTCCGTGTTGTTTGTCAGGTGTCAGCAAAGCTGCATTCTTCCCGAAGGCTCCAGGCATGGAGAATTCTTCTGCTTTTTCTAGCTTCTAAGTCCAGCTGCATTCTTTGGCTCATGTCCACCCTCTCCACCTCCAAAGCCCGCAGCACATCACCTCCTAGTCTCATTCTCTCTCCTACGAAACCTATCAGTCTCCCTGACTTCACGTTTTCTTTCTCCCTTTTATAAGGGCCTTGCGACTACCTTGGGGCCATGTGGGAAATCCAGGTTAACACCCTCATGGGCAATCAGCACTACAAAATGAAACTTTCAAAGTCAGATTTTTACTTCTGAAGACAAGTAATTTCTGCAAAATTCCTCCTGCAACTGCAGAACCAACACCACTGCCTCTCCTCAGCCTTAACGAAATGGCAGAAGGTGCAGGTGCTGATCCCGAGAGGATGGATTCTGCTTTTCTTTCTACAAGAGAAAGGAAGGAGGCTGGAGGTGGCTAAGTGTGGTGCTTCCACTGCCCACTGTCCCTTCTAATAAAAGACCCTTATGCATCATAGATGGCGAGATAGTGACTGGTAGCAAGTGGGCCCTCTCTATCTTCAGAAGTAGCTTTGAGTTAAAGCTTTATCCTTTTTACCTAAATAAATGGCCTCCTTTGATTTGGTGGCAGTGAGCAAAGGAACCTGGCCTTATGAACCCAAGTGGCCAGTAACAACATGAACTACACCTCACCCGCAAAGTCCGTTTTTGCAGAAACAAGCAAAATGTTTGCAGGTTCTAGAGATCAGGACATGGACATTTTCAAAAGCCACCATCCTCACGACTACACAGCCTCATTCAAATTTTTCTTTTGCACTGTGAAATCTACCCGTGGCAATTACTTTGAGTGTAAAAAAATGATTTTGCAATCCAGAATAATCTCTTCCTTTCCTTCTTTGCTTTCTTATTTTTCCCTTCTTTCATTCTTTCTTTAGTTCTCTCTCTCATCCTTCCTTCCTCCTTTAGTTTTTTTTCTTTCCTTTGAGGAGTGCCTTTGCTTTCTGAGATAAACAGCTAGCCTAGTGATCCTCCTGCCTCTGCCCCCAACTGTCAGGATTATAGGTGTGTGCCACCACGTCCAGCCTGGGGTCACTTTTCCTTTAGAGACCGCACTGTAGCCAACTCCATGAGTGTTCATTCATATCTCTGCGAAGCAGCCATTCACACTTTTGGAAACCTGCAAGTCCAGCTATAACCACATTTTCCATTGGTTCATGTAGTCACACTGTTCTTAATGCTTTGCACTGGACCCTGGGAGAATCAGATGCAGAGTTCTTCCCTCAAGGGGCTTAAGATCTACTGATTTTCCCTGTGTCTTGCTCGTATCTCCTTCCTGATAGTCTTCTCAGTACTAGTGAGAAGCCAGCACTTGTGCCAGAAACATTTCCTGAACTGAAATGAACTGAGATGTTGCTCAGTCCCTCACACTACCACCCCCGCCTGGCAGTTCCCTCTGTTGCTAAACAGGGCCACAGATAAGCGTAGGCAACTGGGGCTGTGTGTGCGTGTGAGGGTCTGCTCCTCCTGAAGCCAGACATCTGATGCCTCAGGATCACTCTCCCACATAACACAGTGCAGCAAGATGCCTGCGCCATTATGCTATGAGATTTGGATCCATTAGTACTTCTTGTTGCAAAAAAAAAAAAGCAAATGCCTTCCAGGTCATGCAGATGCAGGAGGTAGTCTGCATGCACTAGGGGAATGAGCTTCTGCAGCTAAAGCCACATTAAGCCCAAGAAACTGTGCATTTTCTCTCATAAAGAAAGAAGTTAGAGAGAAACGGTAGAATGGCCTGTCGTAAGCCAATAGTGATAGTACAGTAACGGCAAGTCAGTGGCACAAGCAAGAGCCATGGTCGTGGTTTGGTTATGAAGAGATTCAGAGAGCTTTCCTTTGTTCAGCAGACGCTGATGGAGTAGCCAGACACAGCCCTGGGCACTGAGGGATCGGCAGTGAACAGGGCCACCAAAACACCTGTTTTCTCAGATGTTTTTATTGGGAGTGGGAGTGGGGTGCAGGGGTGGTACCAGCTGGTATTTACTGAGCATTGACTATCTCCAGTCACTGAAATAGGTGCTTTCTCTGTTAACTACTCTTTGTCATCCAGAGACTGTTATTTTTATTCCTGTTTTACAAAAGGGGAGGCTGAGCACAGAGCAGTCAATTAACCAGTCCAAGATGCCAAAGCACCCGAGTTTGGCAGTCTCGCAATTATTTCTAGGCAACCCTGAGCTGTGGGTCCTACACTGAGCTGCTTCTTGGCTCCTTCTTCTTATGCTAACTGGAGAAACTAGGAAAAGTCCTATTCTTCCAAATATTAGAGCAGCATAAAAATATCTCTCTGGCTTGTAGGATGGAGTTTGGATGACAAGAGAGAGAAACTGAGAGTGAGAAAAGGAAGATGCATTAGGCCTGTTACTGGCTTCAGAATACCTCAAGTCACCTCTTAAAGGGTGTGGTCTTTTGGGCAAACATTGTTATGATCTGTGTTCTTGGCCTTAGTATGGGTTGTTAACCTCCTCAGATTTTATTCTAGAGGCCAGTAATGGAATAAGAGCGTCATATATTGTATCTGCTACAGTTTAAATGTGTTCCCCCAAATTCACATGTTGGAAAGCTGTGCCCCAGGATATCTGCTGGAAGATGAGGCCTAATGAAAGGCGATTGCTCCATAAGGGTGGAATTCTCATGCCTGGACTAATGACGTTATCACTGGAGTGGGTTGTTACAAACGCAAGGCTCCTGTGCTTCCTCCTCCTCACAGGCTCACCTCCCTCCCTGCTTTTCTAGCACTATGCAGGATGGCAGCCCTTGCCAGATGCTGCAACTGTGACTTCAGAGTTCCTGCTCTCCAGGACTGTGATACTGCTTTTCTGTATAAGTCACATAGTAAGCCAGCAGTGTTCTGGTACTGTAACAGAAACCAGAGTACAAGTTTGTCATTGAGTCTTTATTTCAGTCCTTTAAAGTCAACATAATGCCAGGTACCAAAGAGCCATGTTGGTTAGGACAGGGAGTGAAGAAGAGGTCAAATCTGGGTATGTGAAAGAGCCCTGTTTAACATCTTTTACATGAGCCCACACCCCACTTTTTGGTCTATACCACCAGTGCTGTTTGAAATATGCAAACCTAGGGGGCAATAAAAGCTGCTTCTAAGAATTTGTTCCCAGACAGCAATCACGCAGGTGTAAGGGTGCTCATTGTCCTCTCATCTTCAATAGCAAACTTTAAAAGTGTATGTGTTGGGGGCGGGGCGGGGGGGGGGCATAGAACAAGATTCCTTTAGTAAATCCAAGCAATTTTCTTAAAAGGCAGATGTAAGCATGGAGACTTTTCCCAGCTACATAGAGCAAAAAATAAGTCAAGTTCTGAGATAAATAGAAAGCTACATGGCTGTGTGAAGTCACAATTTAAGTGGTTCAAACTAACCAGACTGATTTGCATCGAGAATTGCAGTTGCTGTTACTATTTGTGGTGATCGCCAAAAGATTTTTGCCTTACTGTTTACGACTTTTTGGTTATTTTTTTTTTTTTCTATTTGCCTCTGTCTGGCTCAGAGAAAACTATTAAAATAAATGCAGATAATGAGAAATATAAAAAGGCTACTACGACCCTTATTCTTAAGGAGAACGCTTATCCTCTCAGATGTTAGGATCTTAGTATAGTCTTTTTAAAACTAGGATCTGGTTTCAATGACTACATTGAAAACTCTTGAGAAAAAAAATTTAACAGTTTGGGAAACTGATTTGTGAAATGGCTTATGTTTACTGCTGGTGGGAATGCAGACTGGTGCAACCATTATGGAAAGCAGCGTGGAGACTCTTTTAAAAACTAGAGCTGGAAATTCCATTCAGTCCAGTTATCCCCCAACTGGGAATTTTTCCAGAAGAACTGGAAACATCATATTATAGCAATATCTGTGCACCTATGTTCATAGCAGCATAATTTGTGATAGCCAAATCCTGGAAACAACCAAAATGCCCATCATCTGAAGAATGGTTGAAAAAGATGTGGTATTTTCATAAAATGGAATATTACTCAGCTATGAGGAATGATAAACTAAAGACTTCATATATAAATGGATGCATCTTGAACATATACTCATAAGTGAAATAAACCAGATCTACATATGCAAACATGGTATAGTCTCCCTAGTGATAGGACTCAAAAGAATAAATAAATAAATAAACTTTGAACAGTACCAAGAATGACTCTTAGGACCTTGCATTTTCTGTTTTCTCAACCCCTATAATTTCTTTTTTTGTAGAAGAGTGACTTAAATACAAAATCCATTGGAAGAGTTAAAAAAATAATGTTTATTGGAAGTCTTAATTTTTAATTGTTTGATCAGTCTTACATACCTATGTCTGTTGATCAATATTGATTTGAATATAAAAATATGTAATGCAACCATTATTAAATTTTTCTTGGTTTGAGATTCTGCACTATATATACTCTTACTTGTTACTATTTTTTTATCTTTGTTTCTGCTATTTTTACTTTTTAAAATAAAAGTTAATAAACAGAAACGACTTATTTTTCTTTCTGGAAACATTTGAACTCTGAGTTCTCAATGGAATTATGTGCATCCATGTATGTGGTGAGCTCACTCTACCATCTTAAACTGCATGAGCTGGACATGGCACCTGATTAAAAGCTAAGCTGTTCCCTACGAAGAATTAGGAACTGGCTCCACTAACTATGAGCCCACTAATCCAAGGTACCATGGGATCTAAAATCAATGTTGGCAGGATGATCCAATGTATATCTACAGCAAGAGTTTTTAAAAAACATGAAGGCAGGATTTTGTTCATATGTCCCTTATGATCAGACATTTATTAGCTTATGAAAGACTTCGAACTTTAAGTCATGCAAAAATACATAAAACAAGTTAAAATATTGGCTTGGAAAATGAAGCAGATTATTTTTGTTATGTACAGGGTCTACAGAGTCTACAGGGTCTCACTACATAGATCAAACTTGTAGGGATTCTCCTGTTTTCAGCCTCCCAAGCACTGGGATTACAGGTGCATGCCAGCACACCCAGTCTCAATCACAGTCTCAGTGCGTGCTTTCAATGCAAAGGAAGAAAATGTATAATTCCTCTTGGCAACAGAATGTCAAGGAAGCCTGAGGGCATGCTTTCTGTTATTGCACCCCCATGATGTACACATTTGCTATAGTCTTCAGCTTGGACACAGAAGGCACCATCTTTTTTTATTTCTTAATATTATGGCCAGCTTAGCCTGCCCTGGCGCAGCATGTGGTGCTGGGGATCAAACTGCTGTCTCTACAGCTGCCTAAGCTTGCCTAACCAGGCACTTTAGACTGCTGAGCCATCTTGCTGACCCAGCACCATGTTTTCTAATTGCAAAGTCCAGACTGGAGTGTCCTCGAGCCAGAGAAGTGAAGAGACTCCTCCAGACCTCTGTCTTCCCCCTATTTACAGTGACTGGCTCTTGTTCTTGGCTTTCTTTGTGATATTTTTTCCTTTATTCCTAAGATTTTTATATTAAGTTTCTTCCTTCCTTGGTAAATGTGTGTTCTTCAGTGGTAGAAATCATTATTGTCACAATTCTATGCATATGCTATGCAAATTGAGAAAAATTAGATTAATAGTTAGAAATCATTATATACATTTTGTCCTCCTTATAAATATGATTTCTCAGCAGACATCCATGATAGTGGAGTGAGAGGGCAATAAAATGGCATCCGAGAAGTCCCTTTTGAATAGGATCTAGTCAAAATCCCACTCTCAGTGATCAGAAGAAAAGGAAAATAAAGCAGGCAAAAGAAGCAGATGGTGAGTGGTCTGTTTTGAGCTCCCTCCTTCCTCAGGAAGGATTGCAGATGGACTAAAGGCAAGTTAAAAGCAGAGGACTTTGGTCCTGCTAGCCGTGCAAAGATCAGTGGACCACAAAAAAAGTATGGCGAAACCAACAGATTCCAAGCCAACAGGAAGAGGACCTGAATTAACAATCACTACAAACTTTATTCAGCTTCTGGATGCATGGAAGAGACCCCATGTGGTTGCATGATGAAGTTGAACTTTACTTTCTGGCCACTGGTGCTTGACAGTTTTGTTTGTTGGTTTTTCCTGACAGCCCATCTCAGCTTGCCTTAGCATCCTAGGCCATGCCCACTTGGCCATTGGCTCGTCCTTCTTTTGCTTGAACTAAATCCAGTCAGAGTACCAAGGGCAAGCCCACTATTACCCAAGCATTTCTGGTCTTCCAGCTTCAGTCCAGCAAGCATCCTTCTTGAGTGGCATCCCTGTCAGAAGTCAGAAGGCCAGTAGCTCGCACTGGGTCCCTCTGTCAGTATACTGGCTACCTGGGCCAGACATCCAACTGTACCTCCCAGAAAGTCTTTAGTTCACCTCAGGTGACCACTGGGTAGTTAGCTTGAATCAAAATACAGCAATTAATCTGCTGGGAATAGAAACAGAAATGTTATGTTCCAAAACCCATACATCCTCCAATTGTCTGAAAGGAATACAAAGCAAGCATCCCACTTACCATCGCTGCAGTGCTGCTAAAGGAATCCACTTTGTTCCCCAAATATTTATGACTTGCTTTATGTAATGCAGCTGCCTGGTTCAAGCAGGGTTCTGTGAGACTCAAGGCAGATTTTGTCTCAAAACCTGTTAGCAAGACTGAAGCTTGTTCTGTCAGGGACAGGGACAGAGACAGAATTTATGCTGTCTTCCTTCCAGCCACCTCTTCAGATTCATGGTCACTGAATTCATGCATTTTACCTACACATCCAAACTTTCATCCTACTTTTATCAGGCAGACACTCCCCCTACATGCCCCAAATTGTGTTCACAAGTGGGGGAGTAGGCAAATGGAATGACATGAAATGACAAAATTATGCTCCAGATTTAAATGTTTTATAGGTGGTGCTGTTAGACAAAAGGATAAGACTCAACCCCTCCCTCAGTGAACAACCTGGAGTGAGTTTGGTGGTGATCCTGCAAAAGACACAGCATACTCATGTCTTAATCCTAGACCCTGCCACCTCACCGTATGTATTAGAAAACATGAGTAAGACAAGGGTCATCAGAAAACAGTCTCATCCTGTGTTACCTGAGTGGGCTCCAAATGCAATCACAGAGTCTTGTGAAGAGACACCCAGAGGAGAATAAACAGAAGGAAATGTAATTGTGGAGGCAGGGCTTGGAGTGAACTAGCCATAAAACAAGAGATGTCTGGAGCCATGAGAAGTGAGGAGGAGCAAGAAAGGATTGTCCCTTGGAGCCTCCAGAGGAAGTGTGGCCCAACTGATATTTTGATTTCAGACCATTATACACCAGAATGTCTTAGACCATAAATTTGTGTTGCTTTGATCCACTGGTTTTGTGATAATTTGTTACAGCAGACTAATATGCCACCTAGTAAAGAAAATGTCATGGCATTTCTGTGGGTCCCTGGGGTCCACCCTCTCAATGGAAAAAAAAAACACAGGAATCCTTCCTGAGGATGGGTGTGGCACTGAGGTATCACCCCAAAAGGTCAGATGAAATCTTATAATATGTAGAACTTGGGAAGGAAGGAATCCTCTCCCTATCTTTGCTCAAGGAGAGAATTACTCCAAATGTGGTGACTGAATGAACTCCATCAATCCCAGACACCACTTCTCCTCTCCTGCAATGACTCATTAGTCTGTGTCTTCTCATGCCATAGAAACTCAAGCAGAGAAAGCCAGAGCACAGCCCTGCAGGTGGATGGTGCTCAGCATGACACCAGCCATGTGCCTATCCCAGTCCAAGGCCACCTGTGTCTGGGAAGGTAGCTGTCATAGATCAGCGAGCACCAAGATAAGCACTTCCAGGTCTGTGCCGGAGAAAAGAATGCAAGACTTTCATTTACTGCAGAGGTGTGGACTACTCCCTGGGATCCAGCTGGAGATTGCACTTGACTGAGTTTTGACTTTGTTGATGGATGGATACTAAGTGTGTTAGTCAGATTTCCATCACTATAAAAACACCTGAGATGATCACCTTAGTAAAAGTTTGGTTTGGTGCTTTTTCAAAAGCTTCCATCCATGATGGTTGGTCTCACTGTTTTGGCCCAGTGGCAGCTCTTGGTGGCAGGAACCATGTGGTGAAGCAAAGCTACCTACCTCGTGACAGGGACACAACAAGAGAGGGAAAAAGGAAGAGGCCAGAATCTCACAATCCCTTTAAATGTTGCATTCCTAATGACCTAAAGACTTCCTAGAAGGCCCCACCTGTTAAGGTTTTCCACACCTCCCACTGGTGCCACACTAGGGACAAAGCCTTTAGCATATGGACCTTTGAGAGACATTTGCCTGATCCATAGCATAAGGCATGTGTTGCTGAGCAATGTGAGGGTCTGCCAGTAGGATATTTCAATATCATGTGCCATATTTGGGCAGTAAGATCCACAACTCAAGGACCAGGACTGCTGTACTACCTGTGACTCTAAGCCATGTTCTTCTAACTCCCAGAACATATTCCTGTGAAAAGAAGCCCCTGAAGTTGTGCAAGCTAAAGGATAGTTGTGAGCAGCCAGAGCATCTAGAAGAGCTGTTAGAATCACAGAATGATGGCTCCATGCAGAGGTAGAAGCAAGGTACCCTGTGGGACGTTTCATGTCAGTGGAGAGGGCAGGGAAGCATTCCTGGGAAACAGCAGGCTCGCCTGAGCTTGAAACATGCAGCAGGAGTGCTGCAGGATGTCAAAGCTTCCCGGGTCATTATACTCTGGATTTCACCCTGTGCTGTTTGAGCTCATTCACAATTTTTAAACAATAAAATTCCTATTGCTACTCACCCAGGAACATGCTACGTGATGCTGCGTGTATGGGACATTAACTCAATTGCAAGTCAATCTACGTATCTGGGAGAATCAGCCCTTGGGAGTTTTGATTTGGGGACATATGTGAAAAGCTCTTTATGTTCTGGGGCTGAGAAATGTTAACATGCACAGTGTGTCCTCCAGCTGGCAGTCCCCTCTACTCCCCACCCCTCCTTGTACCTCATTTCAACTTCTGTGGAGAAGTCTGCTTTCCACTTTGACGTGCCCCCTGGGACTCCCAAGGATTTCAGAGGCCACGTGGCCTGTGCTTTAAGACAGTTCATCCCACACAGACTCTAAGCTTGGTGAAAACCAAACCAAGCACTTTTATGTTTTGCAATAAAAGATAAGCACAGGAAAACTTGGTTTCATTTGTATAAATTCTTGTTCAATTTCTGACTGAGTAACAGCCAGACACAGGGGAATTTACAGGCCTCTGTGAAATAGGGGAATTTCTACCATCAAGAGAAGGGTTTATGCAAGACCACTGGAGACAGCAAGACCAACTTGGAGAACTACATCTGTTCTTCAGAGCTGGGGAAAGGAAGGGCTGAAAGAGTGAATCTCCTGGCCAGGGCTATGAGGCAGAACACAGCAGGTGCGAGAAATGGGTCAGGGCAGGCTGTGTGAATCTATAGCTGCAAACACCGGGGACCTCATGAATGGTGCCAGATGGCTCTATGAAAATACCTAACCAAAAATATGTGAGATTCAAGATACACGTGTAGCTGATTTCAAGAGTTTTCAGATAGTTGCTATTTTTCTGCTTTGACTCTGTGTTGTGTTAGATGACTTTTTTAGTCTTTCCTTTTTCTCCCACCATTTTTATTTAGAAAATGCTCATTCTGAAAAGACGTCATGGCAGGCTAGAGGCAGAAGCACTTGTGCATCACCCAGATGACATTCTGCATGATCTACAGGTAGTTTGAACCCAGGAACAAACAACAGCAGCAGAACTGGCAATGTGAAGAAATACACCAGTTAAAGTGGCATTGCATTTCCAAGAGTAAAGCCATCAAGTGACAGGGATGCATGCATATCCATGTTTATAGTAGTATAATTTATAGTAGCTACATCTTGGAAACAGCCTATGTGCTCATCAACACATGAATAGATAATATATCAGCCATCGAGAAGGATAAGTTTGAGTCACTCGTAGAAAAGTGGATTAATTTCGAGACCATAAGGCTAAGTGAAATAAATTGGATGCAAAAGTTAAAAATCACATGGTCTCAAATACATAAGAAATGAGAAATCTAAAATACAGTTTTTAAAATTTTTATTAGCACATGTTTACAGTACTTAATAATCACATTCATCATGAGGAGTCAGTATATGTATGTAACCCATCAGAGCTAAGTAAAAGAAGCATGGCAAGTAGTGAGTCAGACTTCGTGAGGAGGGGGAAGGGATCTGGGAAAAGAAGGAAAGAGAAGAATGAGACAGAGGGGAAGAAAACCTGATAAAGATGTCATAGGTGCATGTGCTGCTTCCCCAAGATTGATATCATTATGCATTAAAAAGATACATCACCAACAAAAAAATTTAAATGCATTACTTTCAAAAAAGGGAATGTTAATCTTAAAGAATGTAAAATGAATATCGTTAGAAAATTTCTCATATATTTTTATCACTTTCTCCATGCATCTCTCTGTGTCTGTCTCTCTGTCTCTGTCTCAGTCTCTGTCTGTCTCTCTCTCTCTCTCTCTCTCTCTCTCTCTCTCTCTCTCTCTCTCTCTCCTCCACAAACACCTCTCATCTCCATCTCAACAACTAGGGTTAAACTGCTCAAAAGTAAGTACAGACACCAGGACATTTCACCAGCAAAAACATATCTATTGTTTTAAATTCTTGAAAACTTCATTACCTTATCAAAAACATTTCCAACAAGATCACAGCTCACCATAAAGACTCCGCATCCAATATGTTGTGTTTTACCCATGGGGTGCTGACTATCTGATTTTCACACACATAATTTGAAGCAGAAGACTGAATCATTTTGGACACACTGGGATGGTATACTGTTCTTTAACAAAAAGAATGCTATATCCAAATCACAAACAAGCAAGTCTTGAGGGACGCAGCAGGTGTAAGCAAGAACAATGTCCTTCTCTCGGAGGGTTCGGAAGCCAGAGGGCCTTGTGCAGGGAGACTATATAGTGAGAGTGAGGATCAGGACTTCGTGTGACACCATGATAACACTGGAGCATGTGAACTCCAGGAGAACAGGTGCGTAGCTACCTGCAAAGACAAAAGAGATGAAAAGCTGACCGACAAAAAGTCTAGCTATAAAGGAGGCTCAGTAGCTGTAGCAAAGTTACTGATTCTTGCACAGGCATTAGAGCTGGAGCACTTACCTACACCAGTGCCTGACAGCAGACTGTCTGCACACCAGCTTACTCAGTCCTGACACCTCCTAGAAGTAGACTGGAAGCTGATTGCACTGTCTTTGTTTTGAGGTAAAGAAAATGCCTACATTCAGAATATTTGTCAGGTTGCTAACAGAAACTATTCTCAAGCTAGTTTGGTCAAAACAGAAAAATGCATTGGCTCATATAACTGGAACCAACAGTGGTTGGTACAATTTACCCCTGGCCAAGACCAGTGTGTGATGCTTGTAGGCAGGGGTCAGGCTGCTCTCCTGGAGGTCTAATGAAGCTGAGGGTCAAAGAAAAATGGAACTGAGAATCTGGGAAGATCTGGGACCCTAGATCTGGCCTCAAATAGTCTACTGTCAGAGATAGATCTCCTTCGGGAACCTTCTGCAGAGAGAGATGGGCTGAGTCCCTTTGCTGACCGTACTTCACACAGGCAGTTACTGCTGGGCTCAACACTTCTCCTGAAACCCCAAGGAAGTGTTTGAACCCTAGACTCCTAGGTTTATTTTTGTATTACAGAAAAGTAGCTATGCCTCAGCTTTGCATTATTGTTTTCTGTCACTGTAATGAAATAGCTGAGATTTGATAACATATAAAGAAATAAGCTTTATGTTGGTCCACCTTTCTGGTTCAAGGTAGAAGGCCACATCTTGTGATTCACAGAGGCAACAGTGATTCTATCCTCCTTGGGAGGATCATGGAAGGTGAGGGAGACTGGAGGAGGACAAAGGTTAGGAGTCTACTTTGGTTGGATATGATCTGAAAAAAGTACTTGTGTGTTAAAATTTAATTCCCAATGTAGCCTGGTGTGGTGGCACACACCTGTAATCCCAGCATTTGGGAGGCTGAGGCAGGAGGATCGCTGCAAGTTCAAGAACAGCCTTGGTTACAAAAATGAGCTCAAGGCCAGCCTGAACTACATAGCAAGACCCTGTCTCAAAAAGACAAAAAAAAAAAAAAAAAATTAATTCCTAGTGTAAGGTACTAAGAGTGTGACTGTGGTGTGGCCTAGAGGCAAGGCCTTTAGAAGCTGATTATACTTACAAGGAAGAGCTCTCCTGATTAAATATAAACAAAGGGAAAGAGACCAGCAGCCTGAATCATGAGCTGTCCTCATCTCTAGCTACGTGAATCCCTGTGCCCACTTGGGATAGCACACAAAAGGATGTGTGTCATTTTATTTGAGTTTTGAGTATCTATAGACTTTGAAGAAAAAGGAGCAACCTGGGACCAGTCCCATTCCGACACCAATGGTGAATGACACTACAACTCTTGCAGAGTCACCTTCCCACAGTGTCCTCACAAGGTCTTTCCTCTAGGCTCACACATCTCCATGTCTCATCCTCTTCTTACAAGACATCACACATAATAGAATAGGGATTCCCCCTGACGGCCTTTCAACCTTGGTTACATTTCTAATGATCCTGTCATTCAAATACAGTCCCACTGAATATTGGGACTTCAACATATAAATTTGGGGGCAATGGGAGGTCATAATTCACTGTGTCACAGTCACTTCTTCAAGGATTTCTTGCCTGCACTAGGCCACTTTGTCTTTGTCTTTTGATTTGGCCAGCAGACAGTGCTGGAGTCATGCCTTAATATGTGTGTCCACCCACACGACACCCAGCCACACATGTAACAGCAACTGCAGCCAGACCCAATAGCCAGATGAGTCTACTCCCTCTTGGGCATTTCTATCAGTGCCTGGAGCTTCACAAACCTAGGTTTTTGTTTCTCTCTTCCATTTAATTAAGGAGTGAGGGATACGAGTGCTTTCTCTAGTTTAATGACTGTTCTTAGCACCATCCCGCAAATGACTTCTTAAATTGAAGACCAGAAAGTACTCAATTTTCTGGATATTTACTGCCACATATACAGCAACACAGCTGCCACGGAGCGAGCGAGCGTGTGATTCCCAAGGCTCATGCTGAGATGGGAGGCAGGGCCAGTCGCAGAGCAGCACTGAGTCCCATGAATGAAAATAACAACTGCCTGTGGCTCTCTGGGACTGGCGAGTCTGTGGCCATTGACCCAAGGCCTCAGGGCTTCTGTTCCAGGCTAGCCTGACCTGAAAGATGTCCTGTACAACCAGGGGAAGAGAGGAAAAAGACACCTGCATCTGATCCTGGCACAGAGCAAACATCTCCTTCTAGTGAAAAGTGCATCAAGAAACAGTGCCTGCCTTGGCCCCTCTTCTGAGAAAAGATAAAATGTTTCCTTGCAGAAGAAACCTGAAGCAGGACTTCAACACGTGAAGTGAGTGCTGCTTGGCGGGAGGATCTGCATAGAGAGGAAACCTGGGCTGACAAGTGAGACCTTGTGCCAACACAGAAAGCCCATGCCTCACTGCTGGATCTGCTTTTGGCTGGCTGAAGAAACAGGGCTCATGAGACAACACAATACTGGAGTCTCTACTGGTGGAGAGAAGCCTGGGGCCAGCGCCTCCAGAAGGATTCTTTGAACTGTCCCCTTCTTCCCCTTTGTGGTGTGGAGCAATTTCTGGAGCAGTTCTGAGTGATCAGAAACTCTAACGTTCTGGGTTACAGCTATAGCTCTGGAAGGATGTAGTATCCACAGGGTGGTTCAAGGACTCCAGTGACTGTCAATAAGCATCAAATGACAGAGCCTCTGGCTAATGGGGTCCTAGGATATAGCCAAGATGATAACTTGTGTCTCAGGAAACTGTATCAGTACTCTCTGCCAGATAGCAAAGACCAGCATAGCCGCCCAGCGCCTGTTCCCTGCGGTTATTCCTCAGTCTGAAATTTTGCAGCACCTCTTGTATGGCTTTCACGGCTTTCCAAGATAGAAGCCCATGAGCATCTATTCCAGATGCATGCTTTCCTGCACTGAAGGTCTCACCAATCAAGATGCGCCAGCCCTTTCAGGCCTGTCAGTCTCATCACCTGCTGTGCCCTGTCCCTAGAAGCTACCCCCAACACACACACCTCACTACTGACAGTCAGACTCCAGCTTTGAAAACGCACTGTTTTAGGAATCCACTGGAAGCTCTCAAAACAACAACCACGTATCTCCCCTCAATGGTGCTGAGCATTGTGCCGGTGATGCTCACCTATTGATCATTTGTTAAATTAATGAGCGTACTAGTGATGTACTAGTTTCCTATTACTGTTTCCATAAATTAGTACAACATGAGCAACCGCTACAACTGGAGTCATTGCTACAGCAACTTGAGAAGCTTAAGACAACTCCTGTTTATCATGTCACTCAGTGTCTGTGGGTCAGGAATCTGAGCAGAGCCCAACTGGATTCCTGTGCACAGGCATACCAAGACTGAGACCAAGGTATCTGCCAGTCCATGCTCCTGTCTCGAGCAGGGGCCCCTAAGTAGCTGGCACAGTTGTGTGCAACCCAACTTCTACAGTGGTGGGACTGGGGGTTTCTGTTCCTGGGGCCCATTTTCAGCTTCCTGCCCTGTTGGGGAGTTACCACGGTGCATCTTCACAAGCAGCTAGAGAGCCTCCCTCTCTCTCCTCTGCTAAAAACAGCCTTAGATAATATCATCAAGTGCTAGGGGAGTTACATCATCTTTGGATGGGAAGGATGTCCCACTTTCATCTTCTATAGGCTAGAAGTAAGATGAAGATTGGGCCCGCACTCAAGGGAAACGAATTACAGAAGGACAGCGCTCACCAAGCCACCATGGGTGCTCTGACACAGTCCACAACTCAGGTTGACAAATTATATTTTTAAAAACCCCATGTTCATTGAGCTTTTATACTTTATGTCAGGTACTATTCTATCTTAGAGCTTTTTCTAATGAATAAATTAAATAGAGATACATCCTGGATAATCTGTCTGGGTACCATGATGTAGAAGGAAAGGACAATGGAAGGAGTGACAAAGCAATGTCCCTGTCACAAAAATGAGTCTGTGGCCTCCTACTTGACCATGCAGTGATACAAGTCTAATCACCTAACCTCAATCGCCACCTCTACCTTCACACGTAGCCTACCATCCAGCTCTTGTGCTGCATTCAGCCCTCTCTGACCCAAGTCCTCTCTCCCTAACATGGACTGTCAGAGCTCCGAGTGCAGCCTGTCCATCCAGCAGTTTCACACTGCTCACCCCTGGCCTACAACACTTCTCTGTAGCTGTGGGCATTAAAGACTACTTGCTCCTTGGTTCCCTGTCCTCCTTCCCTGTTTCTCTTTGTCCTCATCATTTTCTCTGCTCATTTCAGGCCAAAGATCTGTGTCCAGTCCTGCGATCTTCTCATCCTACCCATCATCCACTTGCTCTTGTGCACCCCTGTGAACACAGCCAATGCCTCACTTTGACCTTCATGGCCAGCCAGTGAGTCACACAACTGTCATCCGCCCCTACCTCTCATGATGCTACAAGCCTACAGCTCCTGTGAGACACCCCCCAGCCTCTCAGTTCAGTAAGATACAGTTAAATGTATCAGATGCCCCCCACATCTACTCCTTCTGCGTCTCCTTTCTTGTTACCCCATAGAGGATCCTGGCATATCTGTTATGCAGAAATGTCTCCGTCCCACACCCGAGTGCATCCCTCCTGGTTCTTCTCAATCTACTTCGGTGACACTCCTCATTCCTCCCCATCTCCACTTCCATGCTGTCCTTCAGCATCTGCCCCGTCTACATCCTGTGTGGCACATCTTGTGCCCCTGTTCATCTCCGTTCCAGAATTCTGACATCTAAGTGCACTGAGACATTTTCACTTTCCTGTGGGGATAGATTTTCTCTGCCTCTAGAACTTTCCCCACTATGTGGAGTGAATTTCCCTCTGCTCACTTCTCTCTGATCAGCTAGCTACTACTTGTCTGCTACAGCTCTGATAGATGCTCTCTCAGGGCTGGGAACATAGCTCAGCAGCACAAGCGCCTTACTGGCAAGCACGAGGTCCTCAGTTTTACGCCTGTAACTTTGGGTGTGTTGTGCCAGCCCCAACACTGGACGTGATGGCACAGTCATGTAATTTAGCACTGGGGGGGCTGAGACAAGATTATTATGAGTCCAAACTACAGACCCTGTATCAAAAGAAAATAAATCAATAAATCAATATATCAGTAAATAGGTGCCGTCTCATCCAGGAAGCCATCCTGCCCCCCCCCACCCCCCACACACAGCTGCCCTCTTTTTGATGCACAAACCCTTATGGCATTTCTCTAGAACCACTGCCACACTGTTCATTATCTGCTTACTCATCTGATCTGTGAATCCCTCGAAGGCAAGATCTCTATGTCCCTAGGGCCTGGCTCCTAGTGAACAGTGACAAATGTGAGTTGGCAGGGGTAACACATGTGTCACCTGCCACCCACCTGCAACTCCAGCTGTCTCTTGTCCATTATGCCTGAATGGTACTCCCATCAAATTTGTCTGAGGACTATGCCTTACTATTCCTGGCCCAGGGCCTCAGACAGGCACTGACCCCTGCTTGCTTGCCTCTGTCCATTTCAAAGATATTGATTTCACTTGGCTCCAGGGGTACTGGACATGGACAGCTTTCTGAAAGGGGCTGAATAGACGCAGATGCCCTTTACCAGCCCCCACAGGGTGACACCCATGGCTGCCGGTGGCTGCAGCATTCCTGCTCCTCGGGAGTTCTTGGAGTCTACTGCTGATAAGACATATGTGCTCAGTTCTTCGCCTCAATCTGAACTTCCAGACTCTTAGGGCTTCCTCTACCCCAGCTGAGCGTTGCTCCATGCTGGGTACTGTAGGGAACAAAACATGGGAAGCTTAACAAGATTAAAGCCAAAAGCCAAAACATAACCTGTTAGAAATATTTGCAATTCATGTCACAGGCAAGAGACTAGTTTCCTAGTATATAATGAGCCCATAGAAATCCACACGACAAAATGACCAAAGTTAGCACCCAAAAAGTGGGAGGGAGGATAAATTCTGGAAATAGTTTGGATAAAAATGGCTCATGAACATTTAAAATAGTGCTTGGCCTCACTTGTCTTTTGAAATGCAAAACGAAAATTAAAATGCCGTTTTCACCTATTGGATTGGTGAAGATCAAAATGTTTGTTCACACATTTTGCTGACGAAGGTGTGAATGCAGACATGCTGGCACTACAGGTAGGAGGAGAAGTTGGCAGAGCTACCACGGAAAGCAGGCCAGCCATATGTATCAAAATTGGAAATACCAACAGCAATGCCTCTTCTAGGAATCTACCCTAACTGTACCCATGCACACAAACAAAATGATGCATGCCAAAAGAATTTGCTGCAGCATTGTTTTTAGTAGTGGAAGCCTCGAAAATTTAAACGGCTATCAAGAGTAGATTGGACAACATAAATTGTGACTTATGCATACCAGGAAAAATATGCACCTTCAAAACAATGACACTTAAATTTCTCCAGGACATGTTTTATGTTATCTATATGTACATGCATCAATACATGTAGGTTTGCTCATGTAGATACATATGTATACACACATACATATATGTTTCAGTCATGCATAACATATCTCTGGGAGATGGAGGAGGAGAACGTTTTTCTCCCACCTCCTCTGTGGGGTCCTGCTTCCGGATTTGTGCATCTGATCACCCCATTTTGCTGGCTGAGACTTTCTTCTAAGGGAGGAAACTTTGCCATCCAGTGGCCATGAGGTGTTTGGTGGATTGAGGAAATACCAACAGCCTCAAGGTTGGCTGCCTTAGGTACAGATGCCAAGCCTGGCTGTCAAGAATGTCCTCATCTTATGTTTGTGTTTCACCCACTGCTTCTGCTTTTCTCATGCCACATGAATACCTCAGGGGATCCCTGCATGGCTCCAAACACACACTGTAACTGAGTCCAATATCTGCCTACAACCCAGCCTTTTCTCCTAAGCAGACTCATGCCCGGTACACACTCACGTAACCCACATGTGCAGAATGTGGGTTGGACCCCAGGCCAAAAGCCAGAGCTCTCTCATCAGCACCACCCTTCCACTCATTCCCGCTTCCTACCCAGCACCAACTCACAGCTTTTACTTCATTACCATTCTCAGATATATCCTTCCCACTCTGCTGCACGTCAGCTCCCAGATCCCTGCCTCCTGCCTCCTGCCTCCTGTCCCAGGCCCCCTGCTCCCTGCCCCCTGCTCCCTGGCCCCTGGCCCATGCCCCCTGCCCCCTGCCCCCTGCCCCCTGCCTCCTGCATCCTATCCCCTGCCCTCCTTCC
>PVJA010005063.1:0-19439 GCA_004027025.1 Myocastor coypus | reverse complement strand
TTTTGAACTACAGCAAACCCACTCATGTATCTTTCAAGGCAGCCTGTGATGGGACTTCCCTCTGTCTCTACAGCGCTCTCTCTCTCTCTCTCTCTCTATCTATCTATCTCTCTCTAACACACACACACACACACACACACACACACACACAGGTAAACACCCTTCTCATCCATGAAACTGTGTTTACTAGTCCCTGCTTTAGGCCAGGCAGCATTTTCAGCAGGGGTCACAACAATGAAGAAGACAGTTCAAAAGACCAACTCCTTCCTCTGAAAGGGCTAGAGGCACAATTCAAAATAAACCATTCATAAGGCAAAAGAGACGTGTTCAGATTTGACAAATGCTACCAGGAAATTACAGGCTGGTGCAGTAGCATTTGAATACATGCAAGCTTGCAGGAGACACTCTTTACCCAAGCAACTGGGGAAAGCCTCTCTGAGGAGGTGGTTTGTGAGCTTGCCACAGATAGCGCCAAACATATCAAGGGTCTCAAAATGCTGCTAGCATCACTAGCTCCTCGCACTTTCTTCCGTTTGCTTACTACATAATGTGCCTTGAGTTATCCCCTCGCCTTGTCCAATTACCCAGTTCTTATTCATCTGCAAGACTCAGGAAAGGTGCCAGCTCTGCTAGGTCCTTTGTGATTCTCAGCTGGACTGGACATGTCTCTACTGTGTTCAGACAGTGACCCTGCATCCCTCGGTCACACATGTGAACCCCCAGTCTACTTTCCTATGCACTTGACAATCTATCCCACTAGATAGCAGCTGCTTCAGGGCCAAATGAGATTATGCAAAGCTCAGAGCAATGGCCATAAGAGTTTATCCCTGCCAAGGAAAGGCCCCAGTGTAAGAGCTGAAGCTACAGCATAGCTGAATGAGAGAGAAATAGATTTTCATTTTGGCTGCTTTCAACAGCTTACTTTAATGGCTAAAAGGAAAATTCATTTGATGAACTCTGGGCCTGAAGATGCTTGAAAGATAAATATTTTTGAAACAGAGATGCTACCCTTTCTACCCTGGATTTGGAAAAATCAAAGCTTTTCTTTCATGTCAGTTTAAAAGATTTATGAGGCTGGCTCCTTGCTGTGTCCCTGGGTAGACTTTCTCACACATGCACTAATGACTGAGAAAGAAACCTCACAGGAGCACGGTTAGCATTACCACCAAGAGCCTGAGCACTATGTTATCATCACCCTGGCTAGGGACAAAGTCTGATTCCTAGGACCTCCATGCACAAAGACTCCACGTGGAGTCTCTTACTCAAGCTTTGAAAGCAACATCATGATTTAAAACTGAAATAAAATAGAATAAAATAAAATAAAATAAAATGCTATAGGACCTTTGGGTTGGCGAGATTTGGACACCAGGAGCTAGAAGTCCCAGATGTGACACAAGTGCCAGGTACCCAACTCATCTCTGCTAACACAAAAAAGGGTTATGTAGGTTCACAAAGCCACTCAATTTAGCAGCATGTCTGCCAGTAGACTTGACAAGACCTCAGCTAGGCCTTCAAAACCCGGGTGTTCCAGCCCTCAGCCCTGCGGTCCCTGATTTTTCCCACGGGAGCCAGGCCCCTTGACTCCGGGCTTCTATCAACCAGCAAGGGACTGAAAAGGAAAAGGAACTCCCTTTCCAGGAATCTCAGCGCTAAGTCTGATTGGTCAGCTTAAGACCACGTGATAGCTCCCAACGCAGGAAGGTCGGATCAGGTTAGCTCAAACCTCCCAGTTGGCTTGAAAATTTGGAATGGTTCCCCAGATTATATTACGTTCATGTCACCTCATTCTAGGGAACTAAGAACTAGGCCAACAAAAGCAAGAGACCACCACTGTGCTGGACAAATCATAGCACTTCCCTGGAATTCACTTTCCTCCTGTGTAATATAGGCAATTGGCTTAATCTGAGTCATCTCTAAATCCTCTAAAATATCCCTATAAACTGGGCGTGGTGGCTCACGCCTGTAATCCCAGCACTTGGGAGGCTGAGGCAGGAGGATTGATGCGAGTTGGAGACCAGCCTGGGCTACAAAAGTGAGTTCAGGACCAGCCTCTACTGCATAGCAAGACCCTGTCTCAAAAAGACAAATAAATAAATAAATAAATAAATAAATAAATAAATAAATAAATAAAATAAAATAAAAATAATAAAATAAAATAAAATATCCCTATAGTAGTATAAGATGAAATTTAAAACACTTAAAAAGTAAAAATGTTTTAATGATCAGAGTTTTTATTGGGGGTATTGAGGTTTCAGGGAAAGGGCAGGGAGATGTGTGTAAGGATAATGGTGCACTCTCTACAACCCCCACAGAACCAACCTGGACTAAGTTTGGCTCCCAGGGCCAACTGGTGTGTGTCTCCTTCCTCGCCTCTCCCTGTGTATGTCATGGGTTCTGCCCACATCATGTCTCTGGGCTCAGAGCAGCGGTTTGCACCTGAAGACAGTTTTGCTCTCTGAAGACATTTAGCAATAGCTATACACATTTTTTGTTATCGTGTGCAGAATGATAAAGGGCAGAGATTGCAAGTGGCGCCTGACATAGCCAGAGAGGGAGCATGTCAACCAAGAAGGTCTGACTCTTATCCACCTGGAATATTTGGGAGGGAGGGAGAAGGACTCTACATAACACTTAGAATAAGCAATGGGGAAAGCTAACACATTTCTTCCAAGAGCCTTAGCCTGAATGCTGGATGGCAGTCCTGGAGCTGTGCCCAGAAGGTAGGCTGGTGGCCATGATGTGGGCAGATCAATAATCTCCCCTCTTCCAGGGCAGCCTATAGGGTGAGCACATTCCCCACAGCTAAGGACACCAAAGCACCTATTTATACTACTACTGTTAGTTCTGTGCCTCTTGGCGTTTTACTTAACCTCTCAAGTCCATTTTTATCAAGTGGAAAACCAGTTGCATCCTTCACATGGATGGCCTGGGTGAAGCAAATGAATACTATACTTGATGAATGCTGAGCAGAACGCCTGTCTCAAGCAAGTTGCTTGACTTCACTAAGTCTTAGTAGGCTCAACAGGAATTAGAGATACAACTGAGCCACTATCTCATAGTGTGTCTGGGATGATAAAATAGATGATTCGCTGAACATGTGTCTGGTGTGTTGGTCTTGTTGTCACCATTGCCTGGGCTCCCTGACTCACAGCATTTGTCCCGAGACTGATCATCACGCGGGAGCTGCTCCCATGGGGAAGCTGTCAGAGGAAGAGCTAGTCTTGGGCATGGGGAAGATCCCACTTATGTCCTAGGGCCCTCAGGAGAGTGATGTGCCTCCATCTGCAGGATGAATATGGTTTTATCATTTGCTTCAGTGGCACCCAAAGGGGCACCCAGTCCCTCTTCTCTTTATACTTCAGTCCATGTTCTTCTTAACTCTAGTGTTCAAGAGTATAGATATGTATGTGTGCCTCTGTGAGCTCGTACTTAGGTTGAAAGAAACATTTTCTTGAAGTGACTCAGAGTGAATCACGGATTCCCCGGAAACTTCTGTGTCCAGCAGCAAGCCATGGAGGAATCATGAGCTCTCCTCCCTTCCCACCCACTGAAGAGCAGGATTCCTGACCATTTTGGACTTGACCCATCTTGAATGTATGCACGAAACTTTGGGCTAGACTGTAAAATAACCAAGCGCCCTGTGACCACTGCAGAGGTCCTTATTAAACACAGAAGGCAGTTTCCAGTATTCTCACTGGGAAACAGGCAAACGATCTGAGTTGCTCACAAGAAGACAGCCTGGCTAGACGAACAGCCTCAAAGGGTTTCATCGTAGTTCTTCTAGCGCTGAGCATGTGCTGCTGCAGAGGACTACCTGGAGCGCTAACTGATGACATCATATGGATGATGCTTGGATCCACGGCCACAAGTTTGAGCATGTGCTATTTGTCAGACACTGTGCCACGTCTCCCTGACCTGGTTAATTGTGATCCTCGTGAGATTCCCACTGTGGAGTGAAGTAGCTCAAGCACAGCTGGAGAAGAAATAATCTGGGTAGCAGGCAGCTCTGCCCCCACCACCCAAGTGGGCTTGGGCACTAAAACCTAAGGGTTTTTTGTTTGTTTGTTTGTTTGTTTGTTTGTATTTTTAGGGAAGGGTCAGGTGTTTAGGGTCTCACTACTAGATCAGATTTGTAGCAATTCGCCTGTTTACAGCCTCCCAAGAGCTGGGATTACAGGCACACACCACCATGCCCAGTCTCAATTACTGTCTCAGCTTGTCCCAGGGAGTGGGGCTGGCATGGCAGGCCCAGGGATCGAACCCCCAGTGCCTGCACCTGCTTGCAGGTGCTTTAATCCTCCAAGCTATTTCAGGTCCCAAAGGTTTTGAGGGCTCGGGTTCGTTCCCCGAGGAATGATTCCTGCCTCCCTTGATCTAGAGCTACGCAAGACACTGTATTTTACAGTTTGTGAGACCTGATTACGCTCATCAATTCTCACTGTGTTCAGCGATGTCAGCTTGGCATGAACCATGGGGAAAACCCTTACACCACAGAAATTAGCAAACTACAATTCAAGGCTTGCTTTTTTAGAAAGCCAGTTGTTAAGCACTGACTAGCACACCACTGCCTATCTTATATGCATAGAAATGTCGGGGAAAAGTGGCTTTCCTGCTCCCCACACAATGCCTGGCATTAGAAGTTTGTGACAAGGCTGATGATTCCCATTCTCATATGAAAGAAGCGGTCGTCATACTTCGCTCTTGGTCACAGGGCTCAGACTTGGCAGGGACAGGTCTGATTCTGTTTTATACTGCTACTTTTCCCTTCTGCCCTGCAAGCTTTTCAGATAGGTGTAGAGGTAAGGAATTCACATCTTAGATAGTGAAAGATAACAAACAAAGCCCAGAGACAGCTGTGATGTGTTACTTGGGGTTACCTGAAACCTGGGATTCAAGGAGACTAAGAACAGCTTGTTCTAACAGCTCCTTGATCATTGTCTCTTCCCTTATTTGGGAAGTTACTGGTTGTTTTCTCCTCTGCTTGGGATGTTTTCAAATAGCATTTGTAGTAACCTGATGTTAGGTAAATGGGGATAGAAGTAGTGCTCTCTAGTCTGCATTCCCCAAAGCAGTTATGCAAACTCCTTAGGCTGTCCTTTAATATTCAATAAAAGTAATATTCTTTGGTGGGTCAGAGCTCACTTTGAGAGAGACAAGTCTCAGTGAGACCTCTGAGCTAAATTCATTAGGTCTTCTCATCGTTTCTTTCGGCACCGACACAGGACATTACAACAGATAGGCATTAGAGTGGAGGGGGATGCACCTTGTTGACCAATATGGTTACTCTCAAGTGGAGAGGCAGGGGTAGGAAAGGAAGAGAAGACTTGAGCAGATCTAGAATGGTAACAGGAGTTGGGGAGGCCGAGAAGCCTTACCAAGGTGGGGATCCAAGTGGTCAGAGAGCACCAGGATAGGAATGGCATGGAAACCATGAGTTCTGCGTCTCCTGAGCAAGCACAGAACCCAGTCACATGCTGTCTCCTTTACAGTTCTCTTGATGGGGCCAGGACAGCATGTGAGACTGAGGTTCAAATCGGGATCCTTGTGCTTGCCAGGCAGGCGTTTAGACTGCCGAGATTTGGGGGGCCTGGCAGCAGTTAGGCTGGTTTTGCTCCACCCTCTGCTTCCTAAGACCAGCCTCTTAAGTCACTACCATGGACTCATCCTTCTTGGAGTCTCCCAAACAGCAATAACAGTTCCAAGCTGCTCTCCCACATCATATGTTGTACCATTTGGTTAGAACATACTGGAAATTAAATAAAACATTGCCAAATTCTGTAGAAGGTAAGTAGCCCAAGGGTCTTTGTGAAAAATAAAGTGAATATTCTTACTAGTCACTGCAACGTCTTTATGGAATATCATGGCCTTACTGTTTAATTCTCCTGTCCGATGGGCATGGTCAGGCTCATTGGATCCCTAAGGAAAGTTAAGGCACAGAAGGGTGTAGTTACTTAGCCAAGTAGCGTTGGCCATCCATTCGCCTTCTGTGTGCAGGCTTTTTTATGACACATTTCGCTTCCTGGAAACAACCCTGGCTGTTTCTTCTCTCAAGGACATCTGCAAAAAACTCCCGATGTACACCCAATCAAGCATTGCTCCAACAAAGGGCTTCTACTGAAAGCCATCTGCAGGCCCAGAGCATCCCCACAGGATGAGGCGTTGCCTAGCAGAGAAGTCACATGTGCACATGCTCACTGTAGTGGCCAGGATTAGATTGGGTGAACTCAGAAGTAACGGACTCCTCAAGGCTACAAGCTCCGAGCATCTGCCTCAGTGATCTGTAGTGAGGGCTGCTGAGAGATAGGGGGAGAGGGAACATGTCAGGGCGGGCATGCCAGGCCTGGTTCTGCAGTCACTTCAGATAAGCAATTGGAGGACAAGAGCTGAAAGATAACAAGCAGATGCCCACAGGACCCCCAGGTCACCTGGAAGCTGGGCCTAATGAAAAGCCCACGTGCCCAGAATACAGAGGTGGCTTCTCCTCCTGACTACTAATGTGGGCTTCATAACTGTGAGCAAGGCATTCCCCTCCAGGTCTCACGCTCCCCTGCTACGACACAGAAGCGGTGGGATCCACAGGTCCACCCCTGGCAGCCACTGAAATGTGAAGTAAAGCCCTGTGCTCTTCCAGGAAGCATCTTCTGAAGTGCTAAGGAATTTGATGAAATATTTTGGCTATCGATATAATATAACCCTATAAAATCTCTGCAAAAAAAATTATAACCCCACCATTCAAAAATATGCATTTTAAATTTTATTCTATCACATTTTACATACGTAAATTAAAAAAATATTTTGACATTTTTCATTTAATACTATACAAAATGAATTTCATGACATTAAAGCATGCCTGTAAGCATGACGCCACAGTCTATAAAACGTTCCTGCATATGCGGGTATCCATCTGTGTAAATTTTTCTTTATCAATGAACATCAGGAAGCTTCTGGTTTCACATTATCAGTTGTGATGTATGAGCATATTTGTTCATCAGGCTTTTTCTTCACCACCTCTGATCATTGCCTTGAACAGATTTCTAGAAACAAAACCATCTGGGCAAAGGGTAGCAACATGTTTCAAGCTCCTGTGGCAAGCAGAAACGTGGCAACAATATTCAGTGGCATCTGCAGCATGGGACAAGCCAACCTCCCCCTAGCTAGATAGCCAGTCCATTGTCTTCCATTTTAGAAGCCTAGCTATTCTGGTTAGATTAAAGAGATTCTCACTAATGCTTCATTCAGATTTTTAAAATTACTTGTTAGAGATTCCACTCATTCTCACAGTGGGTTTAACTCTGTTTCTCAGAACTGTTTATTTTCCAACATACAAACCTCTATCTTCTATTTTATCTCCCATGAGTCAAGGCCTGAGCTGACAGGGCTGGACTGCACTAACATGCCTTCTCTTGCCTGGTTTTAAGCTTCCTGTATGTTTCCAATATTTTCCCACTTTTGCTGACCTATCTTGATTTTCCTCTGCTGGCTCAGGATCACAAAAGGCTCCCAGGTTGACTTCACATTGCAGAATTTGGTGTATTATGGTGGCTCATTGGTCCTCCTCCCACCCTGGATGGTAAGCTCCTGAGGGGCTCCCTACATTCAGAAACCCCCACTCTAAGAGACACAGCCCCTACCTTTCCCCGCGTTGATGAGCATTGGCCCATTATAGGAATGTCAGACTCCAAACTTGCACCTGAAGAATCGGTAAAAAAAATGTTTCTGCTTGACCAGGGGGATAGCTTGGGGCATAAGCGCCTGCCTGGCAAGGGCAAGGTCCCAAGTTTTATCCCTGGAACCAAGGAAATATTTCTACTTTCCTTCAGGTCCTAGCCATTCAGGATAATAAATGGGACAGGAGTGAGCAGCAGAAGGGGAGAGAGCATACAAACAGTCCAAGCCGAGTTCTGGGGTTTTCTCAAATGGGGCTCTCTGCCCTCTAGATGCTACCCTTCTCCGTGCCTGGATTACAAGTGCCTCCTCCACAGTCTACATAGTAAGACCCTGTAGTCCCTATACTAAAATGTATTAAAAAATGAAGTGCCTTCTCCAAGGGCAGGCTTTTCCACAATGGCTGGTGCCAACATCTGCACCGTGCAGGGGAGATGAGGACTGGGGAGCTCCAGATGGCCTCAGATGGAGGCCTCTGTGCCATCCACCCTCACCATCCACAATACCAAAGGCTGGGTTCCTTCCAGTTTACTGATCAGAGTCAGTAAGAGAGAAAAAAAGAACTTTTGACACCTAGAGTTGGTAAGAATGGACGTGCAAAGGTGAGGTCTGCACAACTGGCCTTGCCGCCCCTTTCTAGAACTAAGTACAGTGCTTTGGAATTAATAATTAAAACATTTCTAAATGCCATGAAATTAACTTTTTTTTCCTTGGACTATTATTTTCAAAGTTTATTTCTAGATTTTGTAGACTACAACTAGGAGTGCATATATAAAAATAATTTTTTTGTGTGTGGGACTAGGGTGTAAATGCAGGACCTTGCACTTACCAGGCAGGCACTTGTGCCACGGAGCTATCTCTCCAACCCCTATAAAAATAATTCTGTGATTAATTTTCATTTAAGAAAAAACTTTACTAAAACTATTGTATTAGTTCATTACCCACAACACTTAGAGACTTTAATACACTTATTTATTTATTTATTTAAAAGAGAAAAAAACAGTGAAAACAGTACAGAATTTAAAAACAAAATGTTAGGAAATTAACAATGACGGTTACACTACATATTGTTATCTTCAAAGCGGTTGTTAAGATTATTATATATAGGTGTGCAAGATTGCTGAAGCAATTAAACATTAACTAACTGTTCCTTTGAATAAACTAATAAAAGAGAAGGAAAAAAATGGGGTGGAAGAAAGGAGAAAAGAAGAAAGCAATATATATATATATATGTATATATATATATATTTTTTTTTGGAATATATATGCTAGGGTAATTGTGCTACTAATTTTTATTAGCGTATTATTAATTTCCTTTAATGCACTCACATATGTTGTAAGTCTTTAACAGGAAGATCATGAATGTGGTTCTCCAACATCTATGACTTCTAAACTCTTTATTAGGGACATGTTACAGAAGAACAAAGGATCAGCAGAGCATGCTTAGGAAGACCTGCACCCTGCCACCTCGGATTGCCCTCTGTACATGTGATTATAGTATCTCTTAGAAGAAGAAGCTCCTGGTAGGAGAAGATCTGGCCATTCTTGCCCTGAATCAGTACTTTCCCTATGCTAATGCCAGCACAGGATCTAGTGTTAAGTTTGCCCAGGTGGCCATAGGGCAGGATTGGCAAACTGTTCTCTGTAAAGAACCAGATGGTAAATATTTTTGGCTTTTAAGCCAGAGTACGCTACAACTACTCAGCTCTGCTGTTGTAGGTAACTATAGACAATAGGCAAACAGATAGCTGTGCTCTCATAAAGCCTTCATATAAAACCACATGGTGATCACATTTGATTTAGGATGGGCTATACTTTGGTGATCCTTGTTACAGGGCATTGCAGGTTGGGGTGGAAGGAGCTCTGGGTCCTGAGTGTTAAGCAATAAACCAAAAGGACCAAATAAATCAAGAGGACAGTGCTCCTGGGCTGACTCTCTCTCAGATGAGAAAGCTTCATCCCTGGTGAAGGGGAGCTATAGGGAATCATGTGTCTGCTCAGCCCCAAGGCTCCCAAGACATGGCCATCCCACAGCTCGGCGATGCCAGAGTGTGATCTCAGAACTTCTGTACAACTCAAAACTCCCCCAGGAAAGCCACATGAGGCCTAGTGTGAAATCCACAACATTCCTAAAGAAGTGGATTTATTTAGGTGAGCCGAGGGTCAGTAGCCTCATCAGAACTGGGATGCTTCACTGGCGAGCAGCTGCTGCAGCCTCAGGCAGGAGTGTGGGGCTGAGCGTCTGCTGGCATTCCATGTGGCATTCTCTTCTCCCAGGCCAACTGCTGTGGAATGCATGGGGAATGCAAGGACTGTCAGCAATGCAAACCCTGGAGTGCATGGCCAATGGACTGAACAAGCTTCCAAGTTTGTAAAACAAACAACTACTTTCCATAAGCCCAGGACTCCTCTTCCAGCCCATGATGGAGGGGACCATGCAGTTGTATCGCTGAGGACCAAGATCTCTGTCAGGGGTGTGAGGGTAACTGAGGAAGGGATGGGGGTCAGATAAAACCAGTAAGGCAGTCCCTTGAAGGACACAGAGGACCCCACACCTGCCCCACAGTGAGATACCATTATTTCCTTAGGGCTGCCCCTCAGCCTCATAAATTGCCCTAACTACACTCTAAGGAAGACCTCAGGATGACCCCACACCCCACATTTCCCTAAATTAAGGACCTAGTTAAGGAAATTTCCTTATATTTATCATGAATCCTAATTTTCAAGTTGAAAAATTCATGACAGTGATCCTATGTGGGGAAATGACTCAGATGCTTTAAGGTCTGGCAAAGAATTAGGGAGCCAGTGCCCTATAGAAGAGGCTACTTGGAAGGTCCCAGTTGGGAGATGCAGAAATGCAGAACTTCCTGGGTGATCGATCTCAGGACTCCAGAGAGATGGTGCTGAATGTCCCTTGGGTGGCTCGGCAGGGGATGTCACAAAGCATCAACGGCACCTGCGATAGTGTGTAAATGCTAAGCCAAGTTTCCAGGCCAGAACCAGTTGAGAGCTAAGAACTTCACAATGAACCCCAGTCAGAAAAAACCAAATCACATCCAAGACACTTTCCCACATCCTCTTCAACAGGAATGCATTAGCAGTCAAATGTTCAAAGGAAACCTTGAGGTGGAGTCGGTAACAGAGAACTTGCCCAGGAAGAACTTTCCATCTGCTTGAAGAATCAAGAGCTCAAGGAAGAAGATCATCGGACACTGTAGAAGTCCACCGACACAACAAAATGGAGAGAGAGCTACCACGAGGCTGCATTCAGACCAATGGACCTGAATAAATGTTTTCTTTTTTAAAAAATAGGTTGTAACAGAAATAAAGGGAAGAAGAGTGAGTTTTGCCGAAGTCAGGTCAAGTTTTGTGGAGCTGTCTATGTGCTTCGGCTTGGAAGAGACCTTCAGGATCATCCACCCAAGGATACAATCATTAGACAGGAGCCTTCTCCCGAAGCCATGGCAGGCACCACTAATCGACCATTAAATTCTTTTTCAGCTGGGCCCAGAAATGCACTGGTCTAAAAAGGCACAGTTAATTGACCAAAAAATGGCACACAAAATGAAATCAGCCATCACTGGACTTTCAATAATAGAGGAGACAAAGAGTAAGTAAATCAAGCAACCAGTTTCACCCAAGAGAACAAAAAGCCAAGGCTAGAGCCGAGGCTCCTGTTCCAAATATGGCTCTGTCCTTGACACTGGACAGAGGCTCTCAGCCTCAAATGTAGATCATGTTCTGGAGCCCCAAGGAGAATCTTTCTTATGGACTCCAGAGCTCCTCCTCAAGGGAACTAAGATTCTGAGCAGTCTGGAGCCCATCCTCAAAGTCAAGGAAAGATGCCCTTTTACAGACGACAACTTCTTCCTTAGCACCATCTTGAGTAAGGGATATAGGGCCAAAGGGAAAGGTACCCTCCTTCCTAGAGAGACAGGGACACACACCAAGTGCAGAGGCACAGCAGTGCCACGGCCCTACCTAACCTTAACTGGAATCTGCTGCAAGAGGTGGAAGGATGCACCTGCCCAGCTGCTAAACCTTAGCTGTCCATGGTTCATTCTGTCCCTTTTCTCAGACAATCACCTTCAGCTCTGTCCAGGAAGTAACCCCTCCCACCTACCCATCAAAGAATGAGAGTCCACTCTTCTAGCAGTCCCATAGAGGAGTTAACTAGGTCCCAGTAAGTTGGTTTTAGAGTTTCACATTTATTAAGTCTGTGGCTCTAACACCTGACAGAGGATGAGGATCAGATTCGAGGAGAGGAACCTCTTCACAAACAGGCTCTCAAGCCTCCTGCATGAGAAGAGTGACTGGCAGCCATGGAGTAAAAATGTAGCACCCCAAAAAAGCTACCCCCAAGTCCAGGGCTGGCAACCCGAGGCTCCCTCATTAAGGATAAACACCTTACCTTCCGTTGTTGAGGCCAGTCAGTCTCCTTTCCTTTTTTTCTCCTCTGTCCCAAACACAATGAACTTATGGGAAATATACTTCTTCGGATCTCAGGACCCTCCCAGAAGCTGCTCCCTCTGAAGGGAAAACCCCAACCCTCCTCCCAACCCAGTTAATGCCACTTTTTAACTTACCGTAGTTAACCTCACCTCACCGTAACTTCCCTCATCAGCATATAGACTCCGACCTGAAGAGGCATCTGTGTGGTCCCCTCTGTAACAATTTACTTGCTTCTTGCCTCCCCACTGGCTGTAAATGGCCTCAGAACATGGATTCCCCCAAGTTTTGCTCCCTATCTTTTGCCCACTGCATTGGCTAGATAAGCAGCCACAATTCTTTGGTCAAGTGGCCTTGCCATTGTGCCAGTGTCCCCGCATGTCTGGAGTAGCCCTCATCATTCCTCCAAATATTTACTGTCCTTCTACCATAGGCCAGGCCCAGGTAGATGCTGGACACACCAGGATGAATCAGGCATCTGCATACCTTCTCACACGTGTGCAAGTGTGGATATTTGACTGAGGATGCCAGGGATGTTCATGAGGGCCTCTTTAGCATTCCAGAGGCTGATACATGCCAATGTCTGAGTCTGACTTAGAACACGGCCATGGTTGTACTGGAAAGTTGAGAAGGAGTCATGGCTTGGTGAAATCTTCCCTTTCTGTCAGGCTCACACCAGGAGTTGCTTGAACACCCGTGGCAAGTCCAGTCATGTGCCAAAAATTGTCTATGATTCTCCCCACTTGACAAAGGCTTGTTTTGATTTTTAAGTTGTTTTAGGCTGTCTCCCAAGGTACTGGTGGAGTGCATACATAGTGTGAGTCTTATCCATGTCATTGTACTAATGGAAAGTGTCCATATGACTCTCATCTTTCAAATCGCCTTATAGCTTTTCACCACCTGGCTACAATGAGATCAGCCTTCTCCAAAGAGAAAGGAAGAATGATGGCTGTCTGATGGAAGGAAATAATGGCTACAGTGCTGCTCTTCCCAGGCTGGGCTGAGGCTAGGTTGCTGAAAAGAGGAGGCCTCGCAAAGACAGAGAACTTGAACAGACCTATGTGTGCAAGAGCCTCTACCTACAAAAAGCAAGTAACCAATGAAAAGTTGATACTAATGCTACCAGGAGTACAAAGCCAAGGGAGCTGGAATGAGTGTGTGAGCAGGCAGCTCACATCAGACCAGCTCAGATGGCCCAGCCAATGCTGGCTCTCAGGGAGGGAAGAGAAAGCAACTGGCTTTGGGACTGGGAGTAGAGGAAGGTAAAAAGCCCCCTCTTAGCAAACACCTGACTCTATCCTGTTTCCAAGTGCCAAACTTTCTGGGCTAAGGCTCCCAGACACCTGATGTAGATATTCTAATAATGATGTAGCACTGCACAAGAAGCCATTGCATTCTGGTGAAGCAAGAATGCATCAAAGGGGTGCACAGCACAAACAGCCAAATGAGAGTTTTAAAATCTGAGAGCCAGGCCAATATCTGAGTCTGACTTAGGGATGGGAGACCAATTACATGACATACAATAGAGATGCCCCATTATAGGCTCATCTCTGGGGCAAGAACTCAGGCCTTAGAAATTTTTTAATTCTTCAAATGCTTCCCTATTGCAGTAAGGAGAGAATCTTTGCAGCCACACCTTGATAAGGATTAGTTTCTCAGGTAAGCAAAGGGACAGTGTACAGGTGTGGTGGAGCCAGCAAGGTGGCTCCATGTGCCCAGAAGATATATTTGCACTTCGTTCTCACAGCAGGCATCTGGCAGGTACTTTATTGTTCTTGTATCTCATGTCTTCAGGAGCAGCTCTGGAGCTCAGAAGTGAATCAGTAGCATGTGAGCCAGCATCAGTAGGGCTACAGGACCCTACTGTCACTAGGGGTTTACAACAAGAAATAACAAGCTCTATAGCTGAGGATATTTGAGATCAACTGTAGCTTCCCTAACACAAGGGTACAGTGCCCCCTGGGCTCCAGCCAGTTTCTATCCAGTATGTTATTTCTTCTGTATCTTGATATTTTTCAGCTGTTTCTTATTGATTTTTAACTGAATTCCCTTGTGACCTGAGAGCAGATACTGTAGGATTTCTATTCTTTTAAAACATAAGATCTGTTTTATTGCCCAGACTGTAGTCTGTATCTATCTTGATAAATGTTGTATGTAAGCTTGAGAAGAATGTATTTTCTTGTGGAATGAATTAGCCAATGGACATCCATTGTACCTGGCTGACTGATGGTACTGCTGAGCTTAATGGTGTCCTTACTGGTTGTCTGCCTGCTGCATCTGTTCCTATCTGATAGAGGGGCACTGAAGGTTCCAGCGGCAAGAACAGGTTCATCTATGCCTTCCTATCAGTCTGTGCCTGATGTATTAGGTCACTGTTGCTAGGTGTATATGTGTCAAGGCTTGTCATATCCTCTTGGAAAATTGACCTCTTAATCATCACACAATGACCTATTCAGCTTTAATAATCACACTTGTTGTGAAGCCTATCTGAAGTGAACAGGCAGCACCTGCTTTCTTTTAGTTATGAGGACACGGTATATCTTTTTCTATCTGTTTACTTTTAATCTATATGTATCTTTAGACTACAAATGGATTTCTTATAAACAAAGAAATATGTGGCTGAATCTGGTTTTTGATTCACTCCTGTCTTTTTATTGATGCATTTGGATCACTCACATTCAAAGTGATTGCTGGGATAGCTGGAATGATATTTATCCTAAGCCAACTTTCTCTTCATTGCTCTTTTCAGTCAATGCTTTTGCTGTGTTTTGTGTCTTTAATTTTATATAATTCTATCCTTTGTTAGCATGTCAACTGTACTTCAATTTTTTAGACTTATTTAGTGGTCCACATGAACAGTATATTTTACAGTTAGTCAAAATTCACTTTCAAATAGCACTGAGCTGCTTCCTAGATAGTGCAAATAACATAATAAAAAATCTAAATTCCCCTCTCTGTTCCCATGTACCATGGTTGTCATTCATTTCACTTAGATATGTGCTTATAAATGCATGTATAATCAAGTACATTCTTGCTGCTATTTTGAACACAGTTGCCTATTAGCCCTTTAAAAATGGTAAAAGTTTTTCGTTCATCTCTTTCCAGTGTTCTCTCTTTATGTAGATACAACTTCCTCACCAACACAATTTTCCTTCTAGGTAATTTCTTTTAACATTTCTTTAACATTTTGTATTCCTTTTAACAATTCTAACAAATGTTAGCATTTCATTTATTTATTTATTTATTTATTTATTTATGCTATGGCCATCTCAGCCTGCCCTGGGGGGGTGGGGCTGGCACAGCATGTGGTCCCGGGGATCGAACAGTGATCCCTGCAGTTGCCGAAGTATGCGTTTTAGACTGCTGCACTATCTTGCCAGCCCCAAGCATTTCCTTTCTAACACTGAAAACTTCTAGGTAATTTCTGGGGGAAAACATTCCATGTGTCTCTATCTCTATCTCTATCTATCTATCTATCTATCTATCTACCTATCTATCTATCTATCTATCTATCTTGCTATGTTCTGAGTTTTTTTTAATAAAAATTGCCCATGTTTACTGTATGTGAATTTATGGCTTTAAGCATATGTATATATGTATAAAACCATCACCATACTCAAAATGACAAACATAGGTGTCTCCACCCAAAAGTTTTCTTCTATCATTTTGTGTGTCTGTGTATGTGTGTGCATGACTATCTCACTGTGCAGTAAGAACACTTGAGATCTACTGTGGTAAATTTCCAAGGATACTCTTCAGTATTGCAGGCTGTTGGCACTATGTCACACAGATTCCTAGAATTTATTCATCTTAAATAATTGAAACGTTACACTATTTGAACAATTCATCATCTCCTCATTTGCTTAGCCCCTGAAAACTACCACTCTACTCTCTGCTTCTCTGATTATTTGATTATTGATATTTTGGTTATTGCAAATAGCTCATATATGTGTGATCCTGCAGGATTTGTTCTTCTCTGACCAAGGGTGTTTTACCTAGCATAGTGGTATGCAGGCTCCTCCATGTTGTATGTGGCAGGATTTCTTTTGTTAAAGGGAAACAATCTTCTATTTTGTATCTATAAATATATGTTCCTTATCCATTGTCAATGAATTTTTGACTTGTTTTCCTATCTTGATTATTGAAAATAATGTAAAAATGAACATGGAAATTCAGATGTCTCCATTTCTTTGCATATGCTTCAAGACATGAGAGTGCCTAATTACACAGTAGGAAGTTACAATTTTAGACTCTTGAGGAAACTCCATTCTGCTTATGGTGTTTCCATCACATTACATTTGTACCTGCTGTACTACAATTTTCCTGCATCTTCTCCCAGCACTTGTTTTTCTTCCTTTTCTCCTAACAGCCCTCCTTCTGAGTGTGAAGTGATGGTGTCTAGTGGTGATTTGGACTTTTATTTCCCAGTGATTAGCAAAAACTACTACCTTTTCATATACCAGTTGGCCAGTCGTCTTTCCTTGGGGCAAGCTGTGACTCCAGTTCTTTTTCTAGCTTTCAAATAGGCTATTTTTGAGTTGCAGGAGCTCCTTAGATTTTGAATATTATTTCCTTATCAGACACAGAGTCTGCAAATATTTTCTTTCATTTTATAGATAGCATATTTATTCCATTGTTTGTTTTGTGCAGGATATTTGAACTTGATGTAGACCCATTTGTTTATTTTGACTTTTGCTAACTGCGTTTCTGGTGGTATATTCAAAAACTCATCGTCAAAGTTAGCATCAAAGAGCTTTGTCCTGGGCTCCAGGTGCAGTTCAGGAATAGCACACCTGCTTAGAAGGCAAGGGGCCCTGGGTTTGGTCCCCAGCAAAAAGGAAGAGGAATCTGAAGTTTCTCCTATATTTTCCTGTAGGAATTTTATACCCTCACAACTTACATGTATCTTCAAAATCTACCTTCAGCTGTTTTTTATACAGAGTAAGATAAAGATCTAACTTTATTCTTATGCATATAGCTATCCAATTTTTCCAACTATCATTGCTGAAGGAATTTTCCCTACATTGTATAAGGCCAGAACACAGGAAGAACATTTGACCATATATGTATGGTTGACTATGGGCTCTCTGTACTAATCCATTTGTCTATATACTTGCATTTATACCAGCACCATCATGCTTTAATTACTGTAACTTTGTAATATATTTGAGATTAGGAAGTGTGAGACCTCTAGGTTTGTGCTTTCTTCTCAAAATTGATTTAGCTATTTGGGAATCTTTTGTGGTTAAATATTAACTATTGAATTGATTTATACCTTTTTAAAAAGTGTCACTGGTATTTTATTGGATATGTTTTTGGGTTTATAGAGTGCTTTGGTTAGTATGACCACTTTAAAATATTTAATCTTCTCAACCATGGACCTGGAGGTCTTTCTATTTATTTATGCCTTCTTTAGTTTCTTTTGTTAATATTTTATAGATTTCAATGGATAAAATTTTTACTTTTTTGGCTAAATTTATTCCTAGGCATTTTATACTTTTTGCTTTACCATTATAAAGAGAATTATATGCTTAATTTTCTTATTGTTTGTGCATAGAAATGTGATTGATTTTTGAATGTTGAATCTGTACTCTGCAATGGATTAGAATAATTTATTCCTATCAGAAATTATCTTCATTTGAGTCCATTAGGATGGCAGTTGAAAATATATATGTACTTATTTTTATTTCATTAATATATATTAGTGATACCTACTAGTTGCATTTGTCTGGAGGAATTAATACATTTATGCTTTATCTTGATCATTCTTGATCCACGTTCCCTCTCTACACTTCCATTGCCTCCATTCTACAGATCACTTTTGCCATCTCCAATGGGTCTACTGTCCTAGGCACTGTCATCTCACCTTTATTTTGTTTCAAATTTACATGTGGGTTTTTTCATATTTGATAAACCATATGATATTGAACATTCTCTGTCTGATTTATTGAACATTATATTCTCAAGATGCACCCATCTTCCTACAAATTCCTCAAGTTTATCCTTCTTTATTTCTGAGCAGTCCTCCACTGTGGACTCACACCTTCTCTTTATCCATTCATCCATTAATGGACATCTAGACTCTCCATGACTTAGCTATTGTAAATTATGCTACCATAAACATGAATTGTACTTGTCATTGTAATATGATGACTTTAATTCTTTTTTTTTTTTTTTAATTTATTTTTTTATTTTTATTTTTTTTTCCAATTCTTTTATTGTTTAAATTTAACAATGGTTATATTACATATTTTCATCATCGGATCAGTTTAGATTAATACATATAGGTATATAAGATTGATCAGATGACTTTAATTCTTTAGGAAAAACATCCAGGACAGATATTCCTAGACCAAATGGAGCTCTAGTTTTAGTGTTTGAGAAATCGCCACACTGGTTTCCGTGATGGTTGTATTATTCAGTCACACCAAAAATGTAAAATGGTTGCTTTTTGTTTACATCCCTGACAGAAATCCTTGTGTTTTAAATCCTTGATGAAAACCGTTCTTATTGGAGTAGCTTCCATGTTATTTTAATTTGCGTTTTCCTAAGGGCCAAGGTAGCCAAGCATTTTATTGTGTACTTATTAACCATTTGTTCTTCTTTTGAAAAGTGTCTATTCAATTGTCTATTTTTAATGATTCATTCATTTAAGATGTATAATTTTTTTAGTTTCTATATATTCTAGATATTAAATCTCTACCAGAAGAATAACAAGCAAAAACTTGTCCTCTTCTGTAGGGGTCTCCTCACTCTGTTGCTTCCTTTGCTGTGCAGAAGCTTTCGTCTTGATGATCCCTGTTGTTGGTTCTTGAGCTATTTCCTGTGCCTATCTTCAAGTGTTTTTCCTCCTATCTGCAAGCAGATCCAGCTGGTGTTGCTGCTTTTATGCTTTCACGTTTGACACAGTTTGATTTGCATTTAGTACAGGTTGATAGATTAAATTATGCATTCATTCTTCAGTGTTCCAATAACCCGCATTCCCAGGGCCATCTGTTAAAGAGGTTATCTTGTCTCCAGCATTTGTTTTCCACTCTGTTGTTGAAGATCAGATAGCATTCTATACCAGTTCTCTACATGTCTATTTTTGTGCCCAAACCATGCTGTTTTAATATAATGGGTTTAAAATATATTTTGGAATTCGTTATTTTGATGCCTCTTGCTTTACCCTTTTCTGCTCAGGATGTTTTTGGCTATTCCAGGTCCCTGGTTCCATATAACTTTTATGATTTGTTTTCAAATAAGAGTGCTGTTGCTGTGCATGGTGGCATATGACTGTAATCCCAGCATTTGCGAGGCTGAAGCAGGAGGATCAGTGTGAGTTC
>PVJA010005062.1:61118-81638 GCA_004027025.1 Myocastor coypus | reverse complement strand
GCTGGCCTTGAGCTCACTTTTGTAGCCCAGGCTGGTCTCAAACTCGCACTGATCCTCCTGCCTCAGCCTCCCGAGTGCTGGGATTACAGGCGTGCGCCACCATGCCCGGCAAGAGCATATTATTAAATTTGTTTGAAATTAATAAAAATAAGTAGTAATGATATCTATGTTAAGTGAACAAAGTTGGCCTATCCTAGTTGAATAGATATCAAATTTGAGGTATGACTACCCATTTGTAAGACACATTCTAAACTATAATGAAGGTCTCTTTCCAGAACATGATTTATTTTAATTTTGAGTTCTGAGTTGGATTTTGCTAATATTAGGCCTTTTCCATGATTCAAAACAAAGTTAGATTAGCTCAGTGGTTTAAGAGCTTGAATGGGGCTGGGGAGATAGCTCCGAGGCACAAGTGCCTGCTGGGCAAGTGCAAGGTCGTGAGTTCGAACCCTGGTCCCACAAAAAAAAAAAAAAAAAAAAAAAAAAAAAAAAAAAAAAAAAAAAAAAAAAAAAAAAAAAAAAAAAAAAAAAAAAAAAGAGCTTGAATGGGCAATCCCACTCAGGCACAGGGGATGGCTGTTCAGTCCCCACACCCACCCATAAGACAGCCTGAACCAGCCCCAAAAACGCCCACAAAATTGTGCAGATAGTATCACTTGCAGGAGGTTGTGGCAAGCAGACACTACAGTGTTTCAGTCTCTCAGTGTGTTCCTTAACAGTCCTAAAGGTCAGGGTGCTGGATGCTCTGTCTTTGGCCGTTCTCTCAATTTTGATTGCCAGATGAAGTGCCCTTTCAGAATTATCTTCCAACTTCTGTTCTGCAGCTCTGTTAACTGAATGCAGAATTTGACAGGAACAGCATTCCCAAATAAATCTTGCTAGAATTTTTTGTAGCTCTAGCTTTCTACTCATTTCAGTGTTTCAGGAGAAAGTAGTAACGGTATCATTTGTATCTTCAACAGCCCATCTGTTCTCATCTTTAGGTAAACTCCAATTCTTAAAAGAAAGCCACTTATTCTATATTTGACCTGATCAACTGATGATAAAATATCTTTATCATTCAATATTACTAAGCAGTCTAGTACACTGCATGTCAATACAGTGTCAAAATTTTCTGTCCGTTAAAAAACTAAAATTTAACTTTCCTAATTAAAGACTACAGTATTTACTTATGCAAGTTATTCAGGTCTTGTCTGTGTTAAAAATAAGGCTTGTATTTTATGTGGGAAATTATTAATATTCACAGATTATAAAAGCCTACTTCCAGTTAAACTGCCACAAGTATTTCATGCACTTTTTTTGTTTTGTTTTGCTTTGCTTTGTTTTGCTGTGATAAATCTGAATCTAGAACCTTATACTAAGCTACTCATTTTTATAATGCAACTTTGGAAATAGTTGACAGCTATCCATATTCTGAATATTAATCATTGATATACAGTATTGATGCTGTTTGTAAATGTTTCTCAATATTTCATTACTTACCCATCAGCAAGATTGTTTTCATTCTAGTTTGTTACTTTTTCTTTTATCCTGAGAATTTGATAATATGGACAACTCGAAAATTGTTAAATAAGTAAAAATAGGCTTAATAATTTTCTTGTAGACTTTTTTGAAATTCTGGGACTATAGTTTATTTATGTTCATTTATACAATTCTATTGTGCTTCCTGTTTGCTTTTTGTAAGTTATTTATAATTTTTTTCATTTGCAAAATTAATCTTATAAAATTTTTCTCTGCAAATTTTCACCTTAGATACCTGTATTTGGAAATGTGAATGGTTAGAAGCATGAAGTCATAAAAAGGAAAAAAAAAACATGTTAATGGTAATATGTGATGCTTTAGATATCCCTCAAAAATGTTACTTATATCACATTTTTCTTTTAAGTTGAAAATAAAATATTGTGTTAGCTTTTATATATATATATATATATATATATGTAATTTTCTATATGAATGAATTATCTAACATTTTGTCACATGTAATCTAGAAATATATGCATATCTAATTGATACACATGTAGACATACTGTTTGTATTAGCTATATACCACCAATCTTATGTTTGGTTGAAAAGTAACCATAAGATTAACTGAAAACAATCAATGAAGGCATTGCTAATAACATATTTTTATATTTTAGATTGCATTGGTCTCTCTTTTTTTGGGGGGGGGAACTGGGATTTGAACTTAGGACTTCGTGCTTGCTAAGCAGGCAATTGCGCCACTGAGTTACATCCCTAGCCCCACATTTGTGTTATTAAAAAAAAATGTATTAACTGGCTACAATTTTGTATAGCCTTAGATTTCTAAATATATAAAAATATGCAACTGCTTTTACCACATTTTATAGAGATTTATTAAAATATCCATGATTGATAGAAAATACTAATCCCAAGACCAAGATGCTTCATACTCAAAAAGACATTGATGTTAATTTCAAGTACCTATTTTATAGTAATAGTATCACTAAGCTTTTCTTCTGTCGGGTTAAGAATATATGTCATGGGTTATAAATTCCATGATTTTACAACATCATTTAAAAAATCATTAGGCATTTATTAAAAATAATAACATATATTCATCATGGAATATATATATATATATATATATATATATATATATATATATACACACACACATATATATTTCTAAAACTTCCTTTTTTGTGTGGGACCAGGGTTCGAACTTATGACCTTGCACTTACCAAGCAGGCACTTGTGCCATGGAGCTATCTCGCCAGCTCCTAAAACTCCATTTCTCTGTGCTTTTCCTCTCCTTCCACTCCATCCTTTCACCTCCTATTGCAGATCCCTTTCCACATTACCCATTTACAAAAAAGTAAAACACGACTTTCATTTGTTCACCAGTTTATTTTTTCACATATATTTTTATAAATAATTGAAGGAATTTAGAATAATTAATAAAGAAAGAAAAAAGAAAAACTGTACAAATGATTTAATTCATTAAAGTCTCATTTTAAAATTAAGTGAAAATACTGTAAAAATCATAGTACTAAGTAAATCATCTAATTAAAATAATTTTATTTTGATGAAATACATCCCATATAATGATTAGTTTTCTAGCTATTCTTTGGCTCCGTGACGCATGTGAGATAAATTATTTTTCTTCAAATTTTCCATATCTGTCTGTCCATCCATCCACCTATCTATCTATCTATCTTTCTTTCTTTCTTTCTTTCTTTCTTTCTTTCTTTCACCTCTATTTCTCTATCTATTTGCTATTAGGGTTGCTAATTACTGCATACAATAAAATATTTTTTCCAGATATTATCCATAATGCTATACAAACCATAAAAATATAAAATAGTTTTTGTGTTTTATTCTAATGGTCATTTATGTGAGCCAAGGCAAATAACACAATGCATAATAGTTCTGTTTCTAAGTTCTAGAAGAAATTGTATCTGTTTGTTTGTTCAGTACCAGGAATCAAATTCAGAACCTTACATTTGTCAGGCAGTCACTGTGCTACTGAGCTACGAAACCAGCCCAAGAAATTCTGACTGAAAGTGTTGGAATGATGCCTACTTTTTGTATCTTATGATAGTAATGAAAGGACAGGAAGTGAATGAGAAGTAAATACAGTGAGGCACAGGGAATCATTTAAAATGAGAACTTCTATTCAGCAATATAGATGTTAAAACAACACATTTATATGTGTATGCATGCTTAAATTATTTACCTTCTAATTATTTTCTTTTAAAATATTTTTTTGTGTTTGGAATCAACTCAACCTCCTCATATGGAGCCACTACTCTAGTCTGTTTACTGCTTTTTTTTAAACACAGGTTCTTACTACCTCACAACTTGCCCAGGTACCCTTTGAACTACTGTCTGTTATACTGTAGATATCAACCAATATTTATAACCACAGACAAAACCATAGACAAAAGACAGTGATTACAGGTGTGTGAAGCTAGACAACTAAGATTTTCTGTATATATGTTTTTAATGGTGAATTATTATAGATAAATAACAAGTATTAAAAAATAAGCTGGTAAAATCTAACAGTGACACTAAAGCTACTGCTTTATTGTTGACCAGATTAATAAGAACATATCAGAAAACAGTTCAGAGAGTTTTTATATTTTTATTACCTTTTTATTTTTGTTTGTTTTCTATTTCTCCCAAAATGAAATAAGAAATGACCAAAATATATAAACTCTGGGAATGTGAGATGGAATGTTAACCAGAGTGTTCTGAGACTGTCCATCAGCACCATAAGAAATGGATGTTAGGGGCTGAATTACCAAGGCAGAAAAACAAAACCACCAAAATAATTTTAGAAAGAAAGAACAAAAGTATATAGCTGGTAAAGAATTCTGTAAAATAAAATTGTGCATATCCCAAATATTACTTTATCTGCACTAAATCCAAATTTCAGTTGTATTAAAAGAGAAAATCCAATAACATCAAAAGACATAAAATTCCCAGCATGTCCTGCAGGTTCCACCCCCCAGGGCGCACTGAGAGGTGCCTAAGAGTGGACTTGGTGACTGGTGCCTCTAACCCAGTGCTGGGAAGGCTGAAAACACGAGACTCACTATGAGTCCGATCTGTGTATTGAGACCCTGTAGACCCCCGTACTAAATGCATAAGAAAGACATAAAATTGGTGTTTCTTAAGTAGAAATACGAGGTTATTGGCATTTTTAAACTTCGTTTTCCTTTTTTTCATTTTCATGCACATTCATATGTAGTGATTTGAAGATAAAGGTAGAGCAAAGAGTACACTGAAGAGGTACTGTGGGATAACGTGAAAATTTGGGTTGTGATCTGCTACAAGAAAAAGCACTATTAGATGAATTGTTGAACAGCTAATAGTCGTGCAAAGGAAAAAGCATTATTATTATTACTCTTATTACTTTGTTGGAGTATTTCATAGAATAACCTCTACTATAGAAGTAAAAATGAGTCTTTAATAAGCTTGAAATATAATAAAAAAATAAGCTTGAAATAGATGACACACCAGAAAAATCCATTAGTAAAGCTATTACTTATAATTGACTTAAATGATCTAATGGTAGAAGTTTAAATTTAATAAAAAGACTGGATAAACAGATTAGAGGAAGGTTGGAAGGAAGGAGTCATAACTAAGGTTAAAATTAGCTATTGCTTAATTAATTATCATAGATTAGGGAGAAGTCAAATTATGATGCAAGTTTTATAGCTCAGCCAACTTGGAGAAATGTCACAATGGAAATTAAGGTGATAAGGAAGAGGCCCTATATTAAACTTTATTGTATTTACATCATTTTCAAGCATATTAAACTCAAGTTACTACTGAAACAGTTGCATGAAAACCACCCAATAAAGTCTGAAAAATTGGACAGGGGATAGAAGGGATAGATCTCAAAGGAAGATATTACTGAAAATTCTGTTGAGAAAACAAGTGCCAACAGATCATGGATACCACCTATTTGAGAAGACATGCAGAAAATAAAAAAGGGCGATGAAAGGAATGCACAACTTTTGGGAAAGAAGTGTGTACTTTGGTTTCTAAACAGAGAAGAAGGCAAGATTTCAAAACGTTCATATTGGACTATTGCAAACATGCCTGTATTTACAGAAGGGCAGAAATCACTGAGATCCTAGTTGGGAGTCAAGCATAATAACACACCTTCGCTTAAAAGAGCTCAGCTGACTAAAGTGCCTGCTCAGGCAGAGCGCAGGGGCTGGGTTGAATCCTTGAAGTGCTGCGCTGGCCTTGCACCTGGGCCATGCCAAGATGGAAAATGAGAGTGAGCATCCCAGTGTGCACACCTGTAATACCAGTGTTTGGTAGACTGAAGAAAGGAGAATTACTACAGGTCGGACCTGTGCAGTGAGACCTTGTAGACCCTCTACTAAATATAAAAAGTAAAATAAAATAAAAATATGCAAAGATCAAATTATACTGGTTATGATACTAAACTGCTAATTTTCACAATCTCTATGTAAACTCATTGCAAAATGTGATATGCAGTGAACTATTAATCATTCCCTTGAAAACAAATTGAGAATTAACTATGTCAGATTCATATTGTCTAACTTTAGTAAACAAATACTTTATGTTGTTTCAATATTTTAAATCTTACTTGTTTTTTTCAAATGGACAATGAAATAGGTTGTAGTTAGATCCCCAAATATATTCAGTAAGCTAGTAACTGTCAAAATTGCAGCTCTTTTAGGATGGAATTAAAATTTGTGTGTAATTTGCATATTACAATCAACAGATGCATACTACTCGATGCATTTCCTAATTTAGTATAATATTGTTTTTACACTGACAAGGTGCTCCAGAAAAATTTGTATTAATTTTATTACTGTGTACAGCAATTAATTTTATCTTCAAAGAATTTTTAAATAAATCAATGGTGGTTTTGACAAAAAATTCTGCTCATAAAAAATTTTTCAATTCTATTTCCTATACTCTCAGTCCTCTTTGTTTTGAGAACATTACTAAATATTAAACTGCTTTCATCGATCTCAAAATTATATTTTCATATTATCATAGTTACACTTTTCTCATTGTTGGGACAAATGCCTGACACCCAAAATGAAGGGTGGAAAGGTTTATTTTGCTCACAGTTAATGGAAATTTCAGCCCATACTGGGCTGGCTCCAAGGCAGAGAGGCACAGGGCAGAGAGCAGCAGTTCATGGTGGTGGAACAGTGACAATGGTGACAGAGGCAATGGAACAACCAGGGGAGCAGAGAGCAACAGGGAGCATCTCTCTATCTCTCTGTCAATCTTTGTATTACATTCAGGCTCTCTGCCTCAGCCTATCCGCCTGAGGTCACACCCATAATCTCAGAAGTACTCAGACCCATGATATCATTAGTACTAAAATACATAATCCCAGGGATCATGAGTCAAGTTTCAAATTCTAGAAGTCCCTTCCCCATGATTGCATGAGGCTTTGGTGGGATAACTAGACATAAACCCTAACACATATGAAGCCACTGGAACTTTATTGCATAGAATGAGATTAAAAACATAAATTCAAATTTTGACTGATTAGTTTTTATTATTTAAATTTATTTCTAATGCTATTTTGTAAGGCTTTTCTTATGGTCAAATATAAGGAGACATTATCACTCAGATATAAAGCCTAACATAACTCACCAAAGATTTAGGCCCTCACCTTGCCTATGATTCTAGATTAGAACATGTTCAAGAAATAATTAGATATATCTGTCCTACTTGTTTATTAGTATTTCTGCAAATGACTGGAAAAATAGGTCCTCATGTCACATAATCACAATATAACTATACTTAACAAAATCCAGCTAATGCAGTTAATTTTTTCAAGCACATTTCATGCATGTATAAAATCATTTATTTACTTCAAATTAAACTTTAATCTAATTAAACAGGTTGATTTCTTTTTTTTTTTTTTTTACTTTGATATATGGATTTCTTTTCCTGTCTCATCTTTTACATTTCAAATTACATTTTGAAGAAAATCTCTGTGTGCATGAATTTGGCAGGTGCTTAAACGCTCCACATTCTCCAGGTCAGACTTTGCACCTGGCCCTTCTTTGACTCTTAGAAGCCTAGCCCTCAATACTTGAAATATTGTTTCCAATTTTGTATAGGACACATTTTGGGCAAAAGAAACACGTTTAATAGGTTTATGCTAACAATGCCATACATATATGAGGAATTTTTAATTTTTAAAAATTATTTGTTGGTATAAATAGCTGTAATCTAAGTAGCAGAATTCAAGAACCTCTGTGTGCTATATATAAATGAATAATTACAAATTAAAAAAAAAACTTTTTTTTTTTTTTTTTTGCAGAACTAGGGACTGAACTCAGGAAAGAAAGAAAACAGACAGGAAATCTTGAGTGAGCACTCTTATTTGGAGAAATGTGGCAAATTTTCTGACACATAATTCAAATTGTTTGAATTGGCTTACTGGACTCAGACGACTATTCAAAGGTATTTCTCGGCTGGGCGTGGTGCCTCACGCCTGTAATCCCAGCACTCGGGAGGCTGAGGCAGGAGGATTGGTGCGAGTTCGAGACCAGCCTGGGCTACAAAAGTGAGCTCAGGACCAGCCTCAACTGCATAGCGAGACCCTGTCTCAAAAAGACAAAAAAAAAAAAAAAAAAAAAAAAAGGTATTTCTCAAACTTATTCAGTTCAACAGTGTTTTCTCCATGCATAGCATAAATTTAATAATTTTAAGTGAGTTTTCTAATCTTACTAATCTAATGTATAAAATCATACCCTGACATAATCTCAGAAGTTTACATTATCTTCAGATAATAGATTAATAAATTAGATTAAAAATTTGATTCTAGATGATGGTACTAAGGTAGAAAGATAACTTCATCAGAAAATTTCAGACATTTGAGATCTTAAAGGTAACATGAAGCATCTAATTCATTTTTGCAACATTAAATAGATACATATTTCTATTTTATAACTATATAACCATTATGTATAATTGCAAAACAAATGCTACAATGAATATTTTGAAAAGAATTATTATGCAAATCATAGCTACACAACCAAATCTACAGCAAGATTTTGATCAGCACTGTTGCCAGGCCTATGAAAATTTGATAAGCAAAACAAATATGTATGCACAGAATGTGAGTCAGGGGATTATGCAATAACATCTTTCAGCTCCACTTGAAGCAGGAGGCTGTAAAAGGCACCCTGAAAAGCACTCTAGCATATATTTAACTTGAAAAACAGTCACACAATATACACTTAGAGCACGAAATTTTTCTGTGAAATACAACACATTTTTAACTTTTAAATTCATATTAAAAGATTACAACCCATGGCTATTTTGAAAAGGACACGATTTTAATTTTCTGTGAAAGACTGAACACAAAAGAATTGTTCAAAATCTATCATCTATCTATCTATCTATCTATCCATCCATCCATCCATCCATCCATCCATCTATCTATCTATCTATCTAATCAATAGTAATGATAACTATCCTATATTCAGGTGCAATTAACAATAAATTCTTAGCTGTAAAGCGATATGCATTCCCTTTGTCCCATGAACAGAAACATTACCATATAGTGTTTCATTTTGATCAGCGATTTGTCTCGTTTGTGAAAAAGCATTTGCAGGGTCTGCTGTGTTAGCCCCATCCTCTGGGGAATGGTGAGCTTGCAATCGAGAATGGGTGTAGTGGTGCACACTTGTAATTTCAGCTCTTAGGAGACTATAAACAGGCAGATCGTTATGACTGTGATCTACTATTGAGACCCTGAACATTATGTAGATCCTTCCCTAAAATACAAAAAAAAGCATTTGCAACCTCAGCCCAAAGCTGTTTCAACATCCTACTCTCAGCTCTAGTAATGCTGTTAAAGCAGGCAGAGTAGAATTTTTTTCCTTCTTTGGTAAGACATCGTTTTAGATATATTAAGATATTTAATAATGGCAGTTTTCAAGAATTTTCTAATTTTTCTAAATTCATAATGTTTCATTGTGCTACCTCTAATGTGAAAAGATTTACATCACCAATTCCCTAGATAGGTTTTCATGGGTAAATTCCCATTTGACAAATCACTTATAGAAATAAAACCATAGTCTTTCTAAGATTAGAGAAGCAGAGTGGAAATTGTTATAAACATTGTGTCATTGTCTGTCCTCGATTTCCACTGTATCTGTGGCCGGAGAATTAACTTTTGCTTCCTATGTTGCACAAGCAAGTATTTCAGAATATAAACTTGGTGGACGTTAACTATGAGCTTTGTGTTGTTTCATTGCCTTTTATATCAATTTTTAAAATTGTGCATATAAACTTTCATTTTGACTCAAAAATGGAACTGCTATTTTATTTTGAATGTTTAACTTACTATTTAGTAAATTTACTGTTTAGTACTCCTTAATTATTATTAATTTAATTTAGTAGTCTTTACTTTTTGGTACGGGAATTTAACTTAGAGCATTCATTACCAGCCCTATCTAAAAGATTACTTACTTTAAAAAATAGTCTCAGTAGTTGGTTGGTTTCACTGTCCAGGTTGGTCATGAGGTTACAATCCTCCTGCCACAGCCTCTGAGGATGTCAGAATTATAGAAATGTACCCACCAAGTACATTTTAATCATTCATTAAACCAAATATGAGGAAATATCTGAATTCATAAATTTATTATATGATCTTTCTATTTTACTTTCTGAAATATCTGGTAAAACTACTTATCACGCTGAAAACTAACTCATAGATTACTTAAATGCTTCAGTTTAATGACAATCTTGAGTGAAAATTTTCTGATATTATTATGAATTAGAAGAAAAGAAAAAAACTATCATTAAAGTGCTTTCTAATTCTCCATCCATTTTTTCTCTCAAAACTTTTCTTATTAATAGAAGTTCAAAAAATGTTCTGTAATTATTTATGTTCTCTTTAGAACAATTAATTAGGTTTCCTCTACTAATAGACTGTTTAGAAATTGGTAGCCACAGGTGTTTGACATATAACATTCAGACTTAGTGAACTTCCAGTTATAACCACAGGATAAATAATTCAGTGTCTGCAAGTGAAACTAAATTTAATAGTCCTGAGTAATGAAATATTTAAAATATCATACAAAAATAGAATCTTGCAAAAAGAAGCAAAGATATACTGGTATTTTTTACATTTTTTAAAAGAATATGTATTACTTGTACTATTTCAAAAGAAATCTGATTCAATAAAACTTAGAAGAGAAACATAGAGATTCTATGTAAATGGAATGATTTGTTGGTAGAATACTTATATTATTGACTAAGAAGAAAAAATAACTTTAAAATAACCCATTCAGGTAATGCTCATTTTATTTTATTTATTTATTTATTTATTTTTAATGCATTTGATTCATTGTCTTCAGGGTCTACAGGACCTCACTATGCACATTAGACTCATAGTGATGGTCCTGTTTTCAGCCTCTCAAGAGCTGGGGTTACAGGGGTGTGCCACCACGCCTAGTCTAATTCCTTTCTCAGTGTGCCCCAGGGAGAGGCTAGCATGGCATACAGAGGACCGAACCCCAGCTGCTGTGCTCTGCTCAAGCAAGTGTTTTAGTCTGCTGAGCTATCTGGCTGACCCTTAGATAGCACTTTTAAAGTAACTGAAATAATTAGAGGTTGTTCGATGATAATTTGGAGAAGGTTTTTTTTTTTTTTTTTTTTTTTTTTTTTTTTTTGTCTCTTTGAGACAGGGTCTCACTATGCAACTCAAGGTGGCCTTGAGCTCATTTTTGTAGCTCAGGCTGGTCTTGAACTCACACTGATACTCCTGCCTCAGCCTCCCAAGTGCTGGGGTGACATGTATGCGCCACCACACCTGGCTTGGGGAAGGTTTTTTTCCCTTAGTATAAAATAAACTTTTGTGATAAGAGCCAATGAAAGAAGAGATTCAAGACTCTGATCAATATTTCATCAGTCACATGTTTTTAAAAGGTCATTCTTACAAATGAGTTCCATGTGGAGTATTTGTCATACAAACAGATGGGTCAAAATGTTGTGACACTAATTGGAAAAAATATCCATGCCTTCTTCTCTGAGGTATATTTATATGTTGTCAGTTTTCCAGAACAGCAACCTTAATCATCACCTACAGAAAATACTCACCTGTTAATTTCATGAGATGTATTCAACCTACACAGTGACTTACAGTGTTATTGTAAAAGAGACTGTCATTTTTAGACACATTCATCTTGTTTATTGATTGTAAGGAGCCCAGGTGCACTAAGGCAATTTAATGCATACCATTTCAGTAGAACAAATTAGGATATAGTTTATTCTTGACAGACTCTGTGAACATTACCACATCGCAGTGGATTGCTCATAGTGAAATGCAATTAGGCTCAAAGACAAAATCTCACAATGTTGGAATCAGCATATAGTAGATGATGTATTTACTGTACTTAGGGGATATTGTGAGCCTTAAATACAAAAAATTAAGAACATATATATATATATATATATATATATATCACATCAAATTAATCAAAATTTGTTACTAACATAGAAAATATCTTTTATAACATAATCTATGTATTATTGGTTCTCCATTTTTCTTCATCATATATCTTGTGTTTTTATCATTGCATTCAAGAATTGTAAAATCTTAGTAATATTGAGAGATTTTCAACAACACACATATTTTTCTCTCTCTGTCTTTTCTATCCCTCTCTCTCGTCATGCATACTGATAACAATTTATGTTTCTATAGTAGACCAAATATTTTTAATGATATCTGCAAAGAAATTTTAAAAATACCTTTTGATTTTTATTAGAAGTCAAGATTTGAATATTTATAATAGCACCTTCCATTTTAGAGTAGGACGTTCTTTTTTGTTGCTGTTCAGGGTTTTGCTATGTATCCCACACTGACCTTGAGCTCACTGTGTAGTCCTAGCTGGTCTCAAACTTGCAATGATTTTCTTGTCTTAGGCTATTGAATGCTAGGATTACAGGCAATTGTCCCTGTGCTTTATGTCCAGGTGCAGTATGTTGAGTAGCTTTCCTCCACAACACTTTTCCACATGATGCCTCTGCATTGGAAACGGCTAAATATGGACCAGAACTATGTTTCATCTATGAGCTGATCTAATTTATCTTTAAACAGGTAGCCTTTGGGCCAGGGAAATAGCTCAGCAGTATAAGTATTTTCCTGGCAAGTACAGAGTCCTCAGTTCAATCCCAGTACTGGGGGGGGGAAAAAAAAAAAAAGGAGATGTAAGAAATTTTCTCTCAGAATTAGAATATAATTTTTTTGTACTAATGAAATTTTTTATCTGAAAAACATAAATAAAGCAATACTTTTCTAGCCAGGCATGGTGGCGCACGCCTGTAATCCCAGCACTCGGGAGGCTGAGGCAGGAGGATCAGTGCGAGTTCGAGACCAGCCTGGGCTACAAAGTGAGCTCAAGGCTAGCCTGAACTGAATAGTGAGACCCTGTCTCAAAAAAACAAAACAATAAATAAATAAATTAATTAATAGAAGTCCTTTTCTAAAAAAGGTACTATTATGAAAGTTGAAGAATATTTACATGAACCTAATAGTGACAAATTTAGAAAATATATGATAACTATTCATGAAATTATTTTTCCAAAAATAACTTTTATATAAACTAGCAAAGAACAAGCCTAAACACAAAATTTAGGAAAACTATGATTAAAATTAAATTAGTACCTCTATCTAACAATAGTTTTTATCTCTTTATTGTAATAGGACACATAAATCTTGTACCAAGTGGAGGTCACAATTATGTAAGTATACGTTTTCAAAAATCAATAAACATACTTAACCAGAGCCAAAACTTAAACAAATCATGGCCTCTTGTGATGATGTTTTAAACAGTGAAGATGGTACGAAATCCAAGTCATAATAATCTCATTAATATTAACATACTCAATGCCATTCAATCTTGGTAGATGCCAGGTGCCATGTAATACACAAATAGTGAATATTTAGTCCTTGATCCTTAGGCCTATGGTCTCATTAGAAAAGATTAAAATATACAACTATATAGATAAGTTTTTCTTTATTTCTTTTTTCAAGAAAATTATGTTAATATTGATTCAAAATTAAATATTTCAAAACAATTCAACTAAGAAAATGGTTTTATGATAGTAAAGAATAGCTAAGAATAAAACACGACATAAATACTTTAATGTCAAATACATGACCAGTACTTCTAACAGTCCACACAAAATTCTGGTACGTAGTGGACTTGGACAGTGACCATGGTGCTTATTGGCACCCAGGTGTCACTTGTGGGACTGAACTACTGCTATTTTCTTGATATCCGCCCTGTCAATCCAACCACAATAATGACCCATAGGTTGCAGGAGAAGTCCTTCGTGGAGTACACTGATGGAAATATTTTGCTGCTATATTCAAAAGAATATTTAAAAGACTGCTTTTGTATACCCCTTTTGCTCCTGTATTTGTTTGCCCTGTTTTGTGGGTTCTTTCCGCTCTCCCTCATGGAGTTGTGGTTATTTTGATCTCTCTCTAGAATATCTTTTAATAGTTTGTGTAGGGCTAGGCTTGTCTTCACAAAATTCTTTAGTTGTTCTTTATCAAAGAAGTATTTTTCATCTCCATTAAACTTGAAAGAATTTTTCAGAATATAGCACTTGAGTTTGTCTTAGATACTTTTTACTCGTTGTTGGAACAAATACCTGACACTCAAAATGAAGGAAGGAAAGGTTTATTAGCTCACAGTTACTGGAGGTTTCAGTCCATATTCGGCTGGCCCAATGCTGAGTGAAACAGGGCAGAGAGCATGCAATTCATTGCAACAGAACAGCAACAATATGGTAACAGAGGCAGCCAACCAACCAGGCGAGCAGAGAGCAACAGCTTCAGTCTGTCACTCTGTCTCTCTTTATATTACATTCAGGCTCTCTGCCTCAGCCTATCTGCCTTAGGCTACACCCATAATCCCAGAAGTACTTAAAATACATAATCCCAGAGATCATGGATCAACTCTCAAACTCTCGATCAGTACTAACACACATAATCCCAGTGGCTTATGAGTCAAGTCTCAATCTACAGAAGTCCCCACCCCATGACTGCGTGAGGCTTTGGGGGCACAACTAGACATAAACCATAATATTCCATCCCTGGACCCCCAAAGTATCATATATAGCCCTTTTTCACAAAAGACATTTTAGTCCATCTGGAAGAGTTCAAAGTCCAAACAGTTTCAGCATTGCTGAAATGTCTAAATCCCAAGTCTCCTAGAAGATCCAAGGCAAACTCTCAACTGTAACACCCTGTACAATAGAAGAGTTAAACATATCCACATTCAAAGGCATAAGATAAACATTACAATTCCAAAAGTTGCAAAAAACAGGGTAATAGAAAACATTGGGACTAACACATGTCCAAAATCCAGCAGGGCAAACATTAAATCCCATAGTTCCAACTGGAACATCAGAAGCAGTCTGTACTGAATCGTGAGCTCCATGCAGCTCCATCCCTAAGGGACTCTTGGTAGTAGTTTCCATGGCTTCTCTCTTAGGTCGACATTGCTTCCTCTTTACATGATCCACGTTCCTGGCTTTTCCAAAATTACGGGGTTTCCACTGAACAGGCTTCTCAGGCACAGCTTTACACGCTGCCCTCAAAGAGGCATACCGCCTGGCCTCCCAGGCCTTCTTCTGAAATCAAGGTGGAAGGAAGCCTTCTTAACCTCAGAATTCCCATATTCTGCATACGCCTATGTGGATAATGGCAAGGGTTGTTGCCAGCTGGAGCAGTAGCCGAACTTCCTTCTCTATAGCCTGAAGGGGTCAAGGTCCTACATTGCTGAGCACTCTGACCCTGATTCTGAAAAACATATTCTCCATGTGGGCGCCATTTTGGAACCTGGTTTGCCCTCTGCTGCCATTCTGGTACTTGGGTCTCTGTGGCTTTCTTTTCAAGGCAAAGCCTCTCCCCCTTGCAATTCTGAGGCTGCAAAGCGTGGAGAGCTGCTGTCTCTTGTGATGCCCCTAGGCCATCCTTTTGATTCTCTGGTTCCTTCCCAGCAATGTAGATTCCTTTAGCTCCATCTTTGCAGTCTACAGCTTTCCTGACGTTTCCTTTCTGGCCAAACTCACATTTTGAATCATCCTACCTGACTCTTTGCTCTTGATTTTCAATATAAATCTGGCTAAAAGCCACCAATAACAACCATGCTGCTGCCCCAACAGTTTGCTGCTTTGAAATATCTCTTGAAAAATTGATCAGTCCACCACGTCTAATCTCAGTGTTAGGCAAAGTCTCTGGTCATGACCAAAATTTGGAAGGACTTTCAGCAAATACACAGCACAAATCATCTGGAGTCCCATGACCAATGCTGTCCTTTTTTTTTTCCAGCAGAAACCTCCTCAGCCTGGTCTTTACAGGCAGGCCTTCTGTCAGTCTTCTGGTCTAAACTCTGACCACAATTGCCCAAGCTGAACAGCCAAAGCCATTCTAGCGCTTTGTTTTTAGCCAACATCTCTGAACCTTTCCTATCTCTTCCTGTAAGTCATTCTGAAAACCTTGTAATCCACATTGTCAGGTATAGTCAAAGCAACGACCCCACTCTCGGTACCAAATTCTGTCTTAGTTACTTTTAACTAATTGCTGGGACAAATACCTGACACTCAAAATGAAGAAAGGAAAGGTTTATTTGCTAACAGTTACTGGAGGTTTCAGTTCATATTCGGCTGGCCCAAGGCTGAGGGAACAGGGCAGAGAGCATCCAGTTCATGGCAGCAGAACAGCAACAAAATGGTGACAGATGAGCCGGGCGTGGTGGCTCACGCCTGTAATCCCAGCACTTGGGAGGCTGAGGCAGGAGGATCGTTGTGAGTTCGAGACCAGCCTGGGCTACAAAAGTGAGCTCAAAGCCAGCCTGAACTGCACAGTGAGACCCTGTCTCAAAAAAAAAAAAAAAAATGGTGACAGAGACAGCCAACCAAACACGGCAGCAGAGCATCAGCAACAGCTTGAGTCTGTCTCTCTGCTGCTCTTTTTATATTCCAATCAGGCTCTCTGCTTTAGGATATCCAAATTAGACCACACCCATAGCCCCAGCCCTACTCAGACCAATAATCACATCAGTTTTAAAACCCATAATCCCAGTGACTCATGAGTCAAGCCTCAACCTATAGAAGTCCCTGTCTAATGACCACATGAGGTTTTGGGGGGACAACTAGACATAAAGCATAACAGAGTTTTAATTTGTTTTCTCTCATGACTTGTAGTACTTTGCTCCATGTTTTTCCTCATGTCATGGTTTGTGAAGAGAAATATGCCATTGTTCTCATGGGTTTTCCTCTAAATGTGATGTTTCTTTTCTCTAGTGGCTTTTAGTATACTGTTCCTGTGCTGAATTTCTGGGCTCTTGCTTATTATATATTTGAATGTGGTTATTATTGGGTTGTGATTTGGAGTTCTATAAGCTTTGGTTACCTGAATATCAGATAGTTTCCCTATATTTGGGAAGTTTTCTGCTACTATTTCTGTCCATATTCTTTTTGAATCATTTGTATTGATTCCTTCTTTCTCACTGATGCCTGTTAGTCTCATATTCATCTTTGCATCGTCTTGCAGATGTTGAATTATTTTTTTTTCTTGCATCGTAGTTGTGTCTAAGAGATCCTTTCTTATCTTTTCACTATTTATAACAGTGTTTTCAAGGTCTGAAAGTCTATTTTCTCTTTCATTCAAGCAGTTTTCCAAGCTTGTGGTTGAGATTTTAATTTCATGCATAGCACTTTGAATCTGCTTATTGTATTATATTTCTTTCCTATATTGCTCTTTCATTGATTCTATAATTTTTCTATTCTCTACATTTTATCAATGTCTCCTTCAGAAATATTTAGTGCTTCTTTCATTTTACTCATCATTTCTTTTCTTAATTAAGAAGATATTTCTGATATGATTTCCTCTCTAGCTTTCTGCTATTGTTTCTTTACTTCAGACACTATTATCTCAGACATCTGATGTTTTATGTGTGTGATTTCCAATTTCTTCTATGCTATTGGGTCATGCATTTGTTCTGTGTGGGCTCAGAGCCTGAGTATGCATTGTGCTCCTTCCCTTTGCAATTTTGTATAGTACTGTCTTCTGACCTTTGTTGTAAGGTTTTGGTGCAGTTCTTAGAACCAGGTCTGGATGTACCACATTCAAACTCATCCAGGTAGGTGTGGCTTGGATCTGGCTGCTGCGCTCTACTTCTTCCTACTGTAGCCCTAGGAGATTAACTTGCTGTGGCAGGTTAATGGAAAGATGTTCTACTCCTGCATCAGCTGTGTTGGTCTTGGCTCTGTCCTTTCTGCAGGGAATTCTGCTGCAGAGTTCCACAACAGAAATGCTGGGTCTGTGCTATAGATCAAATGAGGATCCAGCGGGCCCTATGTCTTCTCCCTCCTGCCTACAATAGAAATTTATTTGAGTGGAGATGTCCATGAAGGCTGCAGGACCCTCATTACTTAATTTCGCAAAAGGCATGTCTGAGATTATCACTTAGGAGTTAAGTTTTATTATGGATGGATTTTGGATGGAAGTCCATCATGTGAACTGTAATACATGATATTCAGAGTTGAACAATTTGTGCTCTTATTAAATCCTGAGATATGAGCCCTTGTGAGGCATGATAAGCCATCCTGAAAGAGATGTCAGAAGGATATTTGACCTGAGTAGAAATAGGAAAATGATCATCTCTAATCAAGAAAATTCATTACATTACACAGAGAATCTATTGATTCCTTAATCATGCTTCCAAAATTATTAGGAACATTTTCGCATTGGATAAGTAAGCTAAACTACGGTACTATGTGCTAGCATCCTGAACATCCTCAAAATTGTGCAACTTGGTATAATGTGCTGAGATCTTTGGCCCAGTTGCAAACTGACTCAAATTCTACAGAATCTTACTATATTGACTATAATTTTAATGGATTATGCTATGCAGTGACAGGTTAAGATAATGGCCATAAACTAAGGAACACGAGAAGAAATCTTTCATACGTCATTTCAGTGGAGCAAATCATTTCTTACCCAACAAATTTGAAGTAAGTTGTAATCAGTTCTTAAAACAAAATATTAAAATAATAACGAAACTCATTGAAAAAGTAAATTTTTTTTTGTCTTTTTGAGACAGAGTCTCGCTATGCAGTTTAGGCTGGCCTTGAGCTCACTTTTGTAGCCCAGGCTGGTCTCGAACTTACATCGATCCTCCTGCCTCAGCCTCCTGAGTGCTGGGATTACAGGCATGTGCCACCACACCCGGCTAAAAGTATTTTTTTTATTTATAGCAATGATCAAAAATATGCATATGGAGTAGTTTATAATATGGCAAGAAAAAATTGTAAACACAAACATTTAATTTTCATAAATATTTTTCTGCTAATACTGATTAAATCTAAATATCTAGCAGTAGATGAATGGATAAACAAAGTGTGGTAGATAGACACATGAAGTACTATCACAATAAGGAATAGTGACCTAGGATTTTCAGAAAAAAATGAGTGAAAGTTGATGACATTATGCTAAGGTAAATAAGTCTTACACAGACATGAAATTCCATTTGTCATCTTTGTCATATGTAGACATGTAAGAGTATGCTGTCTGTATTACATAATAGTGATTACCATGGACTGACAAGAATGGAAGGTGGCAGAGTGGAAATTTGCGACATGCACACAGAAACATAATTAGACAGAGTTGAGAAGTGCTGGTTTTCCATAAAAATGTGAGAACACATTCAATAATACACTTTCATAATTTTATAAGAAACAGGAGCTCAAAGTTTCGAACATAAAGCAGCATTAAGAAAGTGTAATTTAAACTGACCTTGTAAGCATGTGCTTATACATGCACTGAAATGTCACAATGTACTCCAGAAATATATGCAATTCTTATGTGATAATCAAATTGTAAAGGTTTGAGATAGTACTGTTAAGTAAACTAGTTTGATTATTAAGGTATAGATTATAGCAAATTATTATATTATTGAATAAATTATTAAAATTATGATATAAATTTTAAAATTAGGATATTTCAACCATTCAGGGTATTTTACACATGTGAAAACTTGGTAGCTACTTCTGAGTTATAAACTACTATGGTGCACAACAAAAATTTTAAAATAAAACTTTTTAATACGTTTTACTTTTGAAATACAGTATTGCATAGGTTTTTACAACTTTCTGTTTTTAAACTCTCCAAAAGTTAATGTGAGTTGTATCTGTCTTTCTTAAATTTTAAAATAAAGCCTGTGAAAACTAGGGTGGCTGCAAGCTTTAAGGGATAGAGTCTATCAGCATGTCGTGGAGGAGAGAGCAGGCTTGGGATAGTGGAACAAGTGTTTCCTGAAAGGCCCCACAAAGCCAGATGTGGGTGACAGAGGCCTAACATGGACTCAGCATCTTGTGTAGTCAGAGACAGCTGTGAGAACACGCAACACTTTCCCAAGCAACCCATCACAGTCAATTGATGAGCAAACCAGAGTCACTGTGCCTCACCTCCTGTCACAAAGAATAGCAGGTAGAGGGTGGGATGTCTGTTTTTACGTTAAAGTACTACAGAGCATGAATTTCAACAGCATAAGATCTACATTGAAGGGTGGCTTCAATGCATTTGGGAGTTACATGAAGGAGGGTTGCCCAGGCACAATGAACAGCCAGTACTTAACAGAAGACTGGGTGAAACTGAGGCTGTAAAGTGTGGGGAGAGGGAGCACAAAGCAGGCAAGAGGCTAAGGCTCATAACAGAGCAAAAACATTATTACTCCTTGTCCTGTAACCTGTGGTGCAAGCAGGCAGACAGCTTGGCGATGGAGGAGAGCACCACAGTCTGCCCAGTGACCAGCAGGCAATTGGCTTTGGCTGGCTATGGACAGGGGCGACCTGCACTGTACCTACCGCTATTGGAAGAGGAGTCAGAAGCTTGGGCGAGATCAAAACTACACTCAGCAGGAATCATACATGATCAGGAATAGCAATCAAAAAAGGAAAGATCTCTTAAAAATAGCAAGGGACCGTGATTAAAAAAGAAAAAAACAAAAAAAA
>PVJA010005062.1:11292-61018 GCA_004027025.1 Myocastor coypus | reverse complement strand
TTATCTTTAAGAAAACTAACGCTGAAATAAAGTTCTACCATGTGAAACAATTGAAGAAATTCGTGATCATTAAACAATGTTATAAAGAGTTCTGGAAGGTATTCTAGAAAGAGAAAACAAAGCCCACAAATCCACGAGAATGAATAGAAAAAAAATTGCCAGGAAAATAAGCAATTAAACAGAGGGAAAACATAGAAACCATCAATGGGAACATTATATGACAAAGCAAATTGATAAATACTAGTTATAATGCAAATGTAAGTGTTCTCAATTCACCAATCAAATGAAATAAAATGGCACCATGGGTCAAGAAACAAGTTCTAAAAATATGCTGGATTGAAGAAACACATTTAACTAGAAGCAAAATTTATAGAATGAAAGACAAAGAAAAGAAAGCAATACTTGATGTTTCAAGAACCCAGTGGAAAGCACGGGTAGCATTCTATTGAGAAACAAGATGAGGGACTGGGGAGATAGCCCAGTAGAATAACCATTTGCCTGGCAAATGCAAGAACTTCAATTCAATCCCTGGTCCCACAAAAAATAAAAATAAAAAAAAAATTAAAGAGAGAGACAGACAGGTGAACTTCAAGACAAGACTAATCAAATAAGATAAAGAACAATGCATAATTGTTAAGGTGAAAGTATAAGACAAGTTCAAACAAGTCCAAAATATATATGCATCAAATATACAACACTTTTATCAAACAAATATTAACAGACTGGAAAAATCAAATAAGCACTAGTGCAATTATAATGCAGGAACTTAATACCATGTTGTCACAAATATGTAGATGAATACTTACTTGACAGGGGAGATGCCATGATCAACAAAGTGGTTCTCCCAGAGTGATGCCTACCCACTGTACTCTGGTACTCTGGATGTCCTGACAGTTGCGTGCCCCCAAGGTTGGGGCAAAATTGCTTAATTTGTGGAAGATAGGGAATATGTTTGTGCCTTCCCTTGGGGGAAAACATAAAGATCAAACAGATAAAAAAATTCAGCAAAGAAATATCAGAACACAACAAAATCTGAAAACAAAGGGACTATCAGATATCTAGTGTTCCACTACACAACACCAGAATACATATTCTCTTGGCAGGACATTGGGTGCTTTCAAAAATAGAATACATGATAGGGGCTGGAGACATAGCACAGTAGAATAAGAGCTTGCCTGACAAGTGCAAGGTCTTGAATTCAATGCTTGGTTCCATAAAAAATAAAATAAAATAAAAATTCACATGACAGTCCATGCTTAAGTAATTGCAAAATAATTGAAATTATCCTCTGCACATTATTAGATCATAGTGAAATGAAATTGGAAATCAATGGCAAAAGAAGTCAAAAACCTCCTGAAACACATGGAATACAAATGAAGCCCCATATCAACAGTAGTCAACAGAACAAATTAAAGAGGAAATAAGTCAACAATTAAATGATAATGCTGAAAAAACAAATTGGAACTTGTGACATGCAATGAGAGAGGTCCTAATAGCAGTGAACTCTCACATCAGGGAAACAGAATGAGCACAAATAAGCCACCTCATATTGAAATTCAAACTTATCAGAAAAGAACAAATCAAGTGCAAAGCTCATACCAGGGAGGAAATTATGAAGCTAACAAATCAGACTAAGAAAACAATACAAAAATAATAAATGGATCAGGGCTGGTGAGACAGACCAGTGAACTAAGCGAGTAACACAGGGCAAACCCAGGAATCAGGGTTCAATACCCTGCTATCCCATGCTGTTCTGGCTCTGTCTCAGGTATGCTGAGCCAGTGATCGAGTCCAGGTATGATAGCACACAACTATAAACCCAGCACAGGGAGATTGAAAACAGATGGATCACTGAGTTTGAGCTGCTTAGCTGGACCATGAACAAATACATAAAAAAAAAAAAAAAAAAAAAAAAAAAAAAAAAAAAAAAAAAAAAAAAAAAAAAAAAAAAAAGAATCAAGGAATTGTTCTCTTGAAACATTAAATAAAATTGAAAAATTCTTACTCAATTTTATTTAAAGGAAAGAAAGAAAAGTGAAATTCCTGCAATTAGAATTGAAAAGGGTGAAATCACAATTGCTTCTTAAAAATCCAGATCATAACTACTTTAATATAAAAATTCTAGTTAACCTAATATCACTCAAAGAAATTGAAACAGTTAAATAGCTAACAACAAATAAAACCTCTCATACTTATGGACTCATTGCTGAATTCCACAAGAAAAGTAGAGAAGATATAATTCCATTATTTTTCAAACCCTTAAGGAATTTGAAATCAAAATAATACTCCCAAAGTAATCTGGAAGTGGACCCACTCAGATACTAAAAAAGGAAGGTGAGAAGGAAAAGAGACATTCACAATTCAATGCAGATGAACATAGACCCAAAAATACTGACAAGATATTATCAAATTGAATGCATCAAATCATCAAGAAGGTTGTATACCCTGACCAAGTAGCATTCATCACAGGGGTGCAGGGATGGTTCAACATATGTACATGAATAATTATAACACACCATATTACAAGAATCAAGGGAAAAATCCATATAATCATCTCAGTAATGCAAAACTTCATTTGAAGAAGTCCCACACAATACATGATAAAAACAAAACCTAAAGAAAATTGAAGTATATGGTCTTTATCTAAATCTGGTGAAAGCCACATGTGGTAAACCAAGAGTCACCATCACATTAAGTGGTTACATACTGAAAGCATTCTCTCTAAAGTCAAGATAAGGATGTTTATTATCACCAATTGTATTCAATATAGATCTAGAAACATCTAGAGCAATTAATCAAGAGAAAAGATAAAAGGAATAACTATAAGAATATAAGAAGTCAAATTATCTTTATTTGCAGAAGATATGATATTTTATATGGAGGATTTCAAAAATTCCAGCAAAATATTTCTAGATTTAATAAGCAGATTATGTTGCACATCTGGATACAAAGTCAACATTAAACAATCTATAGCATTGCTTGTACACAAATAATAATCTCACTGAGACAGAAATTAGGGAAACCAGACATGTCATAATAACATTACAAAAGGTGGAGAATGTTATAAATAGTCTAACAAAGGAAGTAAACGATTTATACTGAAAACTAGATTACTCTGAAAAAGGAGATCCAAGAGAATACCAGAAAATGAAAAGATATCCCTTCTCTGGGCCAGAAATATAGCTCAACATCACAGCACCTGCCTGACAGGTACAAAGACCTTAATTTGATTACTGGTACCAAAAACAATCCTTTGTTCATGAGTGGGAAGAATGAACATAATAAAAATTGCCATACATCTCAAATATTTGCAGCTTTAATGAAAAAAAATCAAAGTTTCATCAACATGTTTCATAGAACAACAGAAAACATTCTTGAAATTCATCTGGAAACAGAAGATATGTATAATAGACAAAAAAATTCTAGACAACAAAGACAAAGCAGGGAAAATCACAATTTCTGACTTGAAATTATACTACAGAGCTGTTGAGATGAAAACTTATTCTTGTGCTGGCTAGAGAGCTCGGCAGACTAAAGCATCTGCTTAAGCAAGCATAGGTGCTTCGGTTCCATTCCTGGTGTGCCACACCATCTTTGTCCTTGGGGAACACTGAGACAGTGATTGAGACTGGTAGTGGTGGTGCGTGCCTGTAATTGCAATGCCTGGGAGGTTGAAAACAGGAGGATGACTATGAGTTTGATCTATGTAGTGAGGTCCTGTAGATCTTGTAGATCATATACTAAATGCATAAAAAAGGAAAAACTTTACAGTACTGGCCAAAGAACATGTGCAAGGATCAATAGATAAGATTACAAAAGGTAGAAACAACTTCAAATGTACTGATGAAAGGAACAAAAACTCTTGAAAAAAAAATGGTACTGAAAAACTAGCTTTTGACATGCTCCTAACTGAAGCTAGCACCTATATCTCTTACCATGCAGTAAACTAAAATCAAAATGGATAAAAAGTCCAAATATTAAAACAAATATTAAGTTTCCTAGAAGAGAGAATACGTAGAAATCTTGAAGACAGGTGTAGGAAAAAAATACATTAACAAAACTTCCATTATATGGAAAATACTACAAAGAATCAACAACAGGGATTTCATTTTATTATAAAGCTTTTTAAAATTAAATTTGGAGGTCAGGCCAGTTAGCTCAGCCAATTATAACACCTACTTAGGCAGACACAGGGACTGGGACTTCCATTCCTAACCTGTTGTGCCAGCCCCACCCCCAGAATGTGTTGAGGTGGTGATTGAGATTGGGCTTGGTGACGCATGCCTGCAATCCCTTCACTGAGAGGCTGAAAATCAGGACAGACCACTGTGAGTCTGATCAGTGTAGTGAGACCCTGTAGATCCTGTACTAAACACATAAAATAAATAATTAAATTAAATTAAATTAAATTAAATTAAATTGTGTGTGTTTGTTATGGGTCTCACTATGTAGCTCAGACTCCTAGTGATATTCCTGTTTTGCCACATCATAGTGCTGGGATTAAAGGCATGTGCCAGTGGCTTTTGTGACTTCCCTCTTGTACCAGGGGAGGGATAGCTTGGTATGTGGCACTAGGACTGAATTTGGGACCTTAAACTTGCCTAGGCAAGTGCTCAGACCACTGAGCTATCTCCGCAGTCCACAAAGCTTTTGTCATAGCAAACAATCTCCAACTGAGTGAAAGAACTACATACAAAGTTTGGGAAAAAATTTTAGCCAGTAATAACTCATCCTTTATCTCCAGATCTAGGGCTAATATCAGATAAAGGACTAATATAAAACATATAAAGAACTGGGTAAAAAAAGTCATCCAAAATTTAATGACTCCATCCAAAAATGCTCATCTGAAATGGACAGACGCTTCTTCGAAGAGGAAGTACAAATGGCAAAGAAAAACATGAAAAACTTCAACATCACCAAACATTTCAGAGAAGTAAATTAAAACAACACTGGCATTACTTCTCACTGCAAAATGGATAGTGGTTATCAGCAAATCAAACAATAACAATGTTGGTGTGGCTCTGGGGAAAAAGAACACTTCACCTCTGTGGGAGAGAACATAGCCTGGTGCAACCACTTTAGAAATTAATGTGGAGATTCTTCAAAAACTTGAAGTAGAGATCCCATTTGGACAAACTATTACTCTTCTTGGTATCTTCCTCAAAGAATTAAAAGCGTCATGCCAAACTGATATCTGTGCATCCATGTTTACAGCAATACAGCTTATAATAACTAAATCTTGAGGGACTAGGGAGATAGATAGCTCTGTACGATAACCACTTCCCTGGCAAGCACAAGGGCCTGAGTTCAATCCCAATTCCGAAAACAAGAAGAAGAAGAAACAAATAGAACAAAACTAAAACTAAAACTTGGAAACAATCCAACTCAAAAGGATTGAGTTTAAGAGGATAGGAGAGAGAGTAGGGGAAAGAGACTTACCTATGTACAACAGTAGGGTGGTTTGGACAATTGTACTGTACATTTCTATTCGTCTATAGAAAGGAGCACATAATACTTTATTTTTTGTGTCTCCTTTTTTCAATTGTTTGTACTTCTTCTCCTCTCAATTTCTTAAACATTTCTCCCTTTTTCTTTCTTTTTTCAATTTTACACGTATGTATCTGATAATATGAATACCTGGTTGTAAGACAACACTACAATAAATACTGTGAAATTCTGTATCCATTATATTTTTTATTTTATTTCTAAATTCTACTCTCTAAAAAATAAAATTATATATATAATTTTATTATACACACACACACACACACACACACACACACACACACACACACACACACAATGGGGAATCACTCAGCCATGAAGAAAAATAAACTTTTGATGTTTATAGCTGAATACATGGGTGGATCCTGAGCTCATCAGCTAAGGAAATAAATCAGATACGTATGTATAAATATCACATTGTGCCTTTTACATGAGAAACTGAAAATTTAAATAAGTACTTAAATATATAGTGCATACTGTGAAATAGGAAGTTCTTTTCAACCAGAAAGGGGGCTGGGGTGAATGGAAGGAAAAAAGTGATTAAAACTAGAATAAAATGGAACTAAGGTAGGTACATTAGGTGAAGAAAAGGTTGAAGAAAGGGTAGTAAAATAGGAACAGAAAGAGCCAGTAAGACACACCATGCACAGGCACAAATTCCCTATGGCCAATGTGATCGTTATTGATACCAGAGTTTTACCAAAAATCTTAATTATGCTAAAAAAAATTAAGGTGAATGATCTTTGTAATTCTCACATTCCAAATGTGTAATATTGACAAATAATATAAAACTGTTTATAAATAAAAGTTTTTTATGGAATAAGATATTCCTAGAGCCTGTGATTGCTTACTACTTCCAAGTCCTCCTTTTATTATGTCTTGTACAATTCAGAAAACCTTTTCTCTAATTTTATGTCCTTTATGAAGTCATTTTTCTAGTAAACTTGATAGATCTCACAAAGGGTTAACACTTCTTCTCAACATTCACCAGAACTGTGCATATATTCTGGTTTATCATTCTTTATAGCTGAGTAATACTCCATTGCATAAAAATAGCATATCTTTTTCAACCATTCTAGAGATAATGGGCTAGATTAGTACGCTGAGCTGTAAAAGCTGTAAAAGGCTTAAATCAATAGCTTCCATCATTGCCAGTTTTGCCAGTGACACACTGTGATTATGGAACACTGGAACATATGTACAACTACTTTATCTTAGTTCAATGAGAAGAAATTTTTTTGTACCAGTAGTGATTAGAAAAATGATCACATCTACACCCTGTGCTCTGTATAACTACTAGGAGGACAATATGCATTGTATCAAATACTGGAAATGTACTACTAATGTGTTTTGAAACTGTCACATTATTATTTCTTATTAAATGCAATAAAAAATAAAAAAGATTTCTGTAGCACTTATAATAATAGCATAAATTATACTGTATATTTACATATGTTATTGAATCCTCCAAAGGTCCTCATACATAGAAACAATGTAGTCCTTACAACAGTTCTACAAAGAACCACTGTCATCTTCAAATATTAAAAAAAGAAGCTAAGCTGGGTGTGGTGGTGCTCGCCTATAATCCCAGCACTTGGGAGGCTGAGGCAGGAGGATGAGTGAGAGCTCGAGACCAGACTGGGCTACAAAACTGAGCTCAAGGCCAGCCTGAACTGTACAGCGAGACCCTGTGTCAAAAAGACAAAAAAAAAAATAATAATAAAAAAATAAAATAATAAAATAAAGAAGCTACTGCACAGAGTGATTGAGAACTCATGTAGTCTGCCTCCTGCGTGGCTCCAATTTATATTAAGTTGTCATATTGCTTATGATTATACATTCTTCGTTGTTCATATATATATTAAGATTTTCCTGAAAATAAAACCTAAGCACACCCCCTCAAAAAAGAATTGTGCTCATATTTGTACAGTACTATTTTACATTACACTGTGTAAATGTGGTTTGTTTTACCATATTTGTGTTCATATAAAATAGCTTCAAAATGGATAATTGGACTTATCTCCTCTGTATCTCTAACACCTAGTAAAGTGATTAAACTTTCGAGTTGGGTACTAAAGTGCAACTGTAGACTCTGCAGCGCATTACTCAGAAGACCCGGTTAAGATAATGAGTTAGATGTTCCCATGGAACAATGGTTGTCAGGGACAGCCACAGATGACAGTCACATACTGGAAGACGCCATTTATGAATATCATAGCTGTAAAGAGGGAGTCACTGTTTTGCTTCAAAGCTTCAAAACATTGAGCGATTCTCCTGTTAAGAGCTGAAGCTGGTCATGCTGATTTTGTGCCATTGATACCTTACGAATTTAAAACAGTAAGGTATTTAGGAATTATACTAAACCTACTCTGCCTATTCTCTATACATAAACTTTCTACCACAACTTGTATACGCACTAGGAAACAAAAACATGGTAACTCCCATCATTGTTTTAGACACTTTTACATGATCTGGATGAAACTTTCAGTATATTTAAAGTAGGCCTGCTTGAAACCTTGCGCTGATCCAGCTTTGCTGAAATGTTAAATAGCAGTTTCCAGTACAGTGAACTGTAAAATATAATTTGTATGCACTCTCGTTGCATATTTTAAAAATATGTGTACATATAATTGGACAAAACATTTGCTTATTGACATATTGTCATATTATCTTGTTTCTTAGAAATTCTGTCATAGAAGCAATTAAAGTTTTGATTTTGCTTCTCACAAAAACACGTAAGAGTTTAAGAGTTGTTCTGGAAAGTCTTAAATAACTTTGAAGAATGTAAGTGACGGCATCAGGACACAATAAAATGAATTACAGGAATAATTTTCATGTCGTTGAGTTCAAAAATATTCTAGATTTCCATTCTTTTAGGACTTGAATTTAAACTATCAGGCATTATAATGATTTTTATACTGTTTTAAATATGTTAGAAGTGATATAATTCACTTGTAGACTGAAACAGTAAGAAAACTGTAGCACAGCTGCCTTTCCATGGTATTGTTATGGCGACTCTGTTTCCTTGTTGCTCTTGGTCTCAGTATGATACTGGTCACAACATAAGCTAAATCTCATTGGCCATGTCGGAACATAGAGAAAAAAAAGCTACCTTGCCTGAGTTATCAAAAAACTGACACTATACTAGACAGCTATTAGTCATCTTGGCAATCAGAATAGAAATGGAGAGTTAAAATAAGTATATTCAACATTTTCAGTGTTTTAAATGCTAGCTTCGTCTAAAGTCTACAAATTAAACAGCAATCTTGAGCAGACTTTTAAAATTATCTAATGTAAAAAGTATTCAATTTTGTCCAAGTCATAAACTAAAGCAAGGATGTGTCTGCTAAAATATTGTAGAATGTCAAATAAAATAGCTAAAGATATACATCCTATCTGTGATGGTTAATAGTACATATCAACTAGAGGAAGCAATGTACTCCAGACATAGAGGATATAAGTCTTTCTGTACATTCTCGTAGAATTTATGTCAACACTAATAAATCTAGGGAATATCCCAAGTGGAATAATTCTGAATCTTCCAAACAAGTTTAGTTGTATTAGTTGACTAAGTAAAGCATATTATTCTCTCGTGTGAGAAGATTGCATGTGCTAAGTTGAAGGTTAATAGATCAAAGAAAAAAAAATAGCTACAATTCAAGAAAGAGTGTTTTTTTTCTTTTCATTGCTAAATAAAAGACATATCTAAATTCAATGGAGAATATCTACCAATTCACTTAGACAACGTTAATCATCTCCAAAAATGAAAATACTCGTAGAATTTATGTTAACACTAATAAATCTAGGAAATATCCCAAATGGAATAAGGCAGTCACATAAGAGAAAATAATGCATAAGTTGCTTACTTGTGGAATCTTTAGATAAAAATGTACCAAATATTTGTACGGTTACTAGGGGTGGGAACTGGAGGAGGCTGGGAAATACAAGTTATAGAATACAAATGTGCAATTTTTAGATGAATAAACCTCAAGTTTACACATCAAATATGAGAACTGTTATCAATAATACTGAATTGCGTACTTGATATTTGCTATGACTAATTTTATGTATTATTATACAATGTGCAAACACACACATATATATGCATTCACATACACACAAACAAATTTTATGCTATCTGACTAGTATGTTAATTTTCTTGCCTACAGTGATCATATATGTGTATTTACACCAATGGTACACTTTAATGGGTATTAATTTTTTAGGAATGGAAAGATTATCTGTTTTTTAATCTTTTTACATCTCCTTCAGGAGTTCAGAGTTTTGAGAAGAAAAAGAAAAAGTAAAGGAAAATAGGTGTGAAAAGATTCACCATTGTGAATCACTGTAGTGTTTGCAGACAAAAAATATTTCATAATGTTAAAACTTTAGAGAAATTAAGTCCAGTAGAAATTATTTATGCAAAGAAGAGTTCACTAGCCTAAACCAGTAAAGGCTTACACAGCTATGCAAAACAATATAAACAAATATTATTTATAAAAAGAAAAACAAGAGACATACAAAAAATAGCTTGACTGTGATAGTCCAGCATTTGCTTCCAGTGGATATGTCCCAGCAGTCAAGTGCCTGCTAATGTTAGAATTAACGTGACTAAAGAGTACTCAACTATTTGTTTCAAGAACTTACTTTAGTTTTGATGGGCTTCTATACTGTATTAGGTTGCAATTTATAAGATACAAGAAGTAATTATAGGTGAAATTAAATATAACAGTTGCATAACACAAGTGTATAGATATTTTAAAACTAAGACATCTTGGTTACACTTCTCTTCTGAGACAAAATACACAACACCCAAAATTAAGGAAGGAGAGGTTTTTTTAGCTCACAGTTCATGGAGATTTTCACCTATCATCATCTGGCTCCAAGGCAGTGTAGTACAGCAGAGGTGCCACTACTCACGGTGTTAGAAGACCACAAAAGCAACAAGTACAGAAAAGGAGGAGAAACACTTCGTTTCCTCCCCTATGTTGTACCCAGGCCACCAGGCATAGCCCTCACTGCACTGCCTTCTTGCACAGGCTCGGTGTATTTATGAGGTTAATTAAACTTCTAAACTGCTCAGGCTGATACAAGGAACAACATCCTAGAGCAGTAAGGGCAAGTCCTCTACTTAGTTAAGCTTCTAGACCTCTCAAGCTGACACACTGTATCACCCACCACAAAGTTTTAAATTTTCCAAGTTTAAGACACACTCAATACACAATGTCTGAATATACCCACTATATCAATTTTTGTTTGTGTTAGGCAAGTGTATACTCATCGGATTCATTTCAATAATCTAAATATATATTACATATAATATATATATATATATACTAAAGTTGTAAATAAACTAACCATTGTAAAATGCCTACTTTTTAATTACAATGAGTCTTCACTGTATATAGCACATAAAGAATACATTTTGGAAATGTAAATTGAGATCACTGAACTCATTTAGTAACATTTCTGAAATAATCAATATATATTTAATGAGGAGATTACTAGCACATAAAAATAGCTAGCATTCTAACCAAAAAAATAAAAAAATAAAAAAATAAATAAAATAAATAAATAAAAACTGGCCCAGGGTGATAGTTCAGTAGAAAAAGTACTTGCCTGGCTAGTGCAAGGTCCTCAGTTCAATCCTTGGTATCACAAAAAAGAAAAAGTCACAACATATTTTAAACCTCTTTGGCTAGATAGTATAGCAGACTAAAACACTTGCATAGGCAAGCCCAGGGACTGTGGTTCAGTCCCATGCACTGCTCACAATGCTGTTCCGGCCCACAAGATGGACCAATCCAGCCAGAGTCTGCGCATAGTGGCACACACCTCTAATCCCAGCACTGGGAAGTTAAAAGGAGGAGGACCACCATGAGCCAGAGATGTGCAGTGTCAACCAAACACATTAATAACAACGAAAAAATCATTCTCACTTTGGGCCAACCAGATAGCTCAGCTGATTATAGCACCTCCTTAGGCAGATGCAGGGACTGGGGTATTGATCCTGAGCATGTGGTGTCTGCCTCAAACCCCAGGGCACCCTGAGGGGAAGAATAAGATTGGGTGTGGTGGCGCGTGCCTATAATGCCAGCACTAGGGAAGCTGAAAAACAGGAAGGATCTCTACAATTCTGATCTATGTAGATCCTGTACTAAATATATTTTTAAAAAATCAGACAAAACCTGTCTAAAAACAGAAAATAACAAAATTTAACTCCCATATTATACTTTTACTGTATCCTGCTTTTATAAGAAGAAATATCAACTTACTGAATTTAATAATTGCCCCTGATCAAACAAAATACAGCAAATTTACAGTGTGTATTATTCTTCTCATTTAGAGCACAGTAATATAACAACAAAAAATAACACTTTTATCCCAAGTATTTTTGTGTTGTTATAATACTATTTGCATTATTGATGTTTATGAAATTTTATTTGGAATGAAAAAATTTTGAGCGGAGGAGATAGCTCAGTGGCATAAGTGCTTGCCTGACAAGCGGAAGGTCCTGAGTTCCATCCCTGGTACCGAGGGGGAAAAAAAAAAAAGAAAATTCTGAAAGAGTTTGCAATACTAGAGACATTAATCAACTTACATAATATGAAAATGTCAAAAGACTTTTAGATAAATAAAAAATTGGGAGAAAAATAGACAAAAGAGAATGCACTATCATGAAAACTATCCATTTTATTTTATTCTAGCTTCAATGTAACTTAGGAAGATTTTGTATGAAAAAATCAACAAGTAGACAAATGAAGTAGAATTTTCTTCATTGTTCAAGTTATTTATTGAGAAAGCTCAGAAATTAATATCTGCTGAATTATATAAGTATTTATTTCTGTTGAGCAGCATAATTTTTATAGCTAGATAACACATTAGATTCTGCTGCTAGAAAAAGAAAAAATATATATATATATATATATAATTCTTAGTAGTTACCTTTTCTGGAACTGAAAAATCATAGACATGGCTTTTTTTTTTTTTTAATGAGTATGGTTCTATAGTGACAATTATGCCCACAGATGTGACTAAATAAGCAAGGGCTTACTGGTGCAAACTCAGACATTTAATCCTTGATAAGCCCAAAAGAGAATATTTGCTTCCAACTTCCTAACTGAAGCCCGTTCCCTCAGGATCTATAAAGGAAACATAATAAGAATCGTTGCTTCCAATAAAGTAGCAGGATAAAGCAAAGTGAAGGAGATATGATTTGTACCTGGAAGGCAGAAGATGCATGACTCAGTGTCACTAGAAGTAAAAGAATAGGCGTTAAATCAGTTATTCTCTCTAAGAGTAGATTCCTAGACTGGCAAATATGAATCACTGTGTATTCTTAAGGGACCAGTGGAAAGCTAGTATTAGAGCGCATTATTCCCATTCAGGGAGATGAATTAACTGTGTGGAAAAGGCATTCAGCCTCCTCTGTTGTTCATCTGTTTCTCTGTCTTGGTGTCTCTCACTTATGAAGTTTCTATTATTAGGTAAGCGTAAGCTTGTTTCTTATGCTCGAAATTTGAATAGGTTCACAGACAAGTATGGAAATTTAGAGAAACAGGGACATTTTGTTTTACAAATAGAATGAATATGAACCAGAGAATACAGAGATTTGGAGTAAATTATTTTATCAAAGTTCCAGGCCCATTATTTGTTTAATGTACGTATTGGATAGAAAATTCATTTTAGAGGATAAACCATCTTAGAAGTTGGAAATAGGGCTAGAGAGATAGAGTGATGGTCTAAGCGACTGCCAGGCAAGTGCAAGGTCTTGAGTTTGATCCCTAGAACTGCATGCCATGCTGGGCCCCAAAACTTGGACGTACCCTGCTGGCTCTGAAACCAGGCATGGTGGTGCATATTGGTAATCACAGCTTTGGGGATGCTGAGGCAGGAGGTTCACTGTGAGTCTGAGCTGCATAGTGAGACCCCATAACAAATAACTAAATATTTTTAAGATGAAAATATGTGTGTTATTGCCCTAAAATCTATGCCCTAACTATTCTCTGAAACAATAATTCACAGACTAGATTAATTTATGGGGTTAATATTAGGGAAATCAAGCTCATAATTCACTTGAGCTGTGACAATGCCTCTTAGTGGACCTCCTTTTTAGTTCTTTCTGATTCATTATCTTTCCTCTTTCACCCAGCACTGGTCCTGTGAGGCTGACTCATTAAAATTACACAGAGAGCCCTTCTCTTCTGCTTTTGGGAAGGTCTTGATTAACAGAGAAGCCCGGAAAAAAAGAGAACTTGCAGTGTTTATCCTGCTTCTTTCCTTTTAATGCCTCTATTCCAGTTTGGGGTGAGTCTCCCTCCACATACCTATCTCACACATTTACCAGCTACATTTTGTTTTGCATTCTCTATACCTAGTGCTCCAGATAGCGTTTTGCTGGCCATAGACCTAGAAAACCCTGTATAGTATTTTCCTTTATTTCCTCCATATACCAAGAGCTATATATTCATGAATTTTTAATCACTTCAGAAAATTTATACATTTATGTCATTTGTTTCTTTTCTGATCCTAACCCTCACATATTATTGCATCATTTGATGAAACTTCCATAGTAATAGTGGTTTTATTTATTTATTTATTCTTGCTCAAACATATAAACAGGGCCGGCAAGTTTGCTCAGTGCTCTAAAGTTCCTGCTTAGGCAAGCTTCGGCAACTGCAGGGATGGCCGTTCAATCCCTAGGAACACATGTTGCGCTAGCCACAATCCCAGGGCAGGCTGATCCAGCCATAAAAATAAATAAATAAATAAAACGCATAAACGTTATTTGAGCAAAATTATTTGAAGTGAATGAGTCCAATATAAAACTATAAAATATGATTTCATCAAATCATATATATTTAAATTTTATTATAAATACCTTTGATTATGTAAAGATGTCTGAAGTGTATATGTCTTTTAAAATTCTATCTTCTGAATTATTCTAATTTAGTTGCAAAACAAGTCTATTTATAAATAGTTTTCTCCAGAGCCTACTTTTCTTGCAACTTACATTTCCTATTAACTGCTTTATACATTCTACAAGCTCTTATAGATTAATATAATAATTTGTCTATTTTATCTGCTTCTTTTGATGAAACCATCTTCACATGGACAATAAATCAAACTTTGTGATAATCACACAATAAATAAATGGGAATCACATAGACAATGCATTTACAGTAAACTAAAATATTGGGGGAGGCAAATGATGTCTCTGAGAACTAGAAATCAAAAACAAGGGCTGGCGAGATAGCTCAGCAGACTAAGTGCATGCGTTGGCAAGCACAGGCACCAGGGCTTGATCTCCAGTCTTACCTGCCATCCTGGCCATTCCTCCAGGGTGTGCTGAGCTAACAACTGAGTCTGAACATTATGACACACAACTGCAATCTCAGCACTGTGGAGGCTGAAAGCAGGAGGGTTGCTATGAGTCCGAGCTCTGTAGTGAGACCCTGTGCTAAATACACAAATGAAAATAAATAAATAAGAAACAAAAATGTACAGTGTGATTGGTGAAATCTGTTCTCCATAAGGCGGAGTCATGGGACACAAAAGCCAAAAAAAAGTAATAACTAATCTGGACATGGTGTCACATGCCTGTAATCCCAGCACTTGGGAGGCTGAGGCAGGATGATCTGTGTGAATTTGAGACCAGCCTGGGCTACAAAAGTGAGCTCAAGGCCAGCCGGAGCTGCATAGTGAGACCCGATCTCAAAAAGACAAAATAAATAAGTAAATAAAATAAAATAAATAAAAATAAAAATTATAAGAAAGAAAGAAAAATACTGGCTGGCTAGGATGCAAAGTGGTCTTTAGTGTGATAAAAAGAACCCAAATCTACCAACATAAGAGAGATAACTACAACATGCATTCTTATAAAGAAATGTGATTTTTCTGTGTTCAGTGACTACAGTTTGATATCTAAAGTACAGTCAATTGAGAATGTGTACAAGCTGATTTACTTAAGTACTGTGAGGTATGACCAAAAAATAAGATAAATGCTTATAGTGAAAGACACCTCAAAGTAAAAAATTCCACTAATGTTCTTCAAAATGTGTGCTGCTTTAGCATACAAGTCCTTCCTGCTTTTCATGATACAGTTTTGGAAGCTGTCTTTCATAGATGGCTTCTGTTGCACTCTGTAAGCCATCTTGAGGTCCTGAGTAATTTCAAACCATTGGCCTTTCATAGCCATTTTGACTTTGGAGAAGAGACACAATTTGCACAGTATTATATCGAAAGAAGGATATTTTTTGAGTAGCATTAATAACAATGTGTAAAACTATTTTCAATTTAAACACATCTTGTATCTTTTTAAAAATTTTCTTATTTTTTTTGACACTGGGGCACCTGTTCACCCTATATTTTGAAGTGTAATATTAGCAAAAAGAAAACATTGTGACAATGTAAGTAAAACCAAATAATTACTGTAAATTCCTTCTTTGTTTTCCACTATAATATGGTTATTATATTTATGACTTTTAAAAATGTATTTGGTACAGGGTCTGGCTGTGTAACTTGAATCCCTAGATATCCTCCTGTTTTCAGCCTACCAGAACTAGGATTACAGGTGTGCACCATCATGCCCAGTCTTATTGTCTGGCTTAGTGCACCCAGGTGAGGGACCAGCATAGCATGTGGTATGCGGGATCGAACCTGGATCCTATGCTTATCTAAGCAGGCACTTACTTCACTGGGCTATCTTGCCAACCCACATTTATGACATATTTAGTTCAGTCACAGTTAGGAAATATGAGTTATAAAGGGTAAATTTAATATATCTTATATTATATATAATATATAATAATTTATATATTTGGGACAGGGTCTACAGGGTCCACAGGGTCTCACCACATAGATCAAACTCATAGTGATTCCCCTGTTTGCAGCCACCCAAGTGCTGGGATTACAGGCACATGCCACCATGCCCAGTCTCAGTTGTCATGTAAGCGTACCCCTGGGGCAGGGCTGCCACTTAATGCCAGGGATCAAACTCCAGCTGCTGTGCTCTGTCTAAGCAAGCAATTCAGTCCACTGAGCCATCTTGCCAGCCTTATTTTTCTACTTTTGTTTTGTTGTTATATCAGACATGTGAATAGAAATGAAGTGTCTCTCTCAATTCTTACAAGTATCTAATGAAGAAGTCATGATTGTTATCACTTTGCTACAGTTTCCTGAAAATTGAAGATTATGTTGTCTTTCTTTTAATTAACTTTCTAAATAGGAATATAAGTGAGGCATTTCTCAGTTCCAATGTGTAGCACTTTTCAGTCACTAACAATTCCACTGCAATAGGAAATTATCCAGTCCTAAATCCTCCATTAATCGTACATGAAGGTATCAGTGAAGTAAATGTTTCAGAATTTTGAATTAAGAAGTCATTTCATTGTTTTGGGAGAATGCATCAATTTGAAAATGGATTAGCTGAGTAACTAATGAAAAATGTATTAGTTCATTTGACATTTACTTATTGCAATTTCTAAATTAGTTATGTGCTTGATACAGATGTGGATGCTGTTAACAACAACATTGAAAAGGAAAATTTTAAATTAAATTATATCACATGATATATAATGAACTGAAAAGGAAAATTTAATCCTAATGAGTCAGAGAAGACTAAGCAAGAAAATACTAGCTTCAAATAAGATTTCTTTTTACACATATGCTGATTTTATACTACAGTAATCAAACAATTCAACAAGCATGAGCAAAGACCATGTGATGAATACAAAAAAATAAAAATATAAAAAGCAATAAAAGAAATATGTGTACAACCGATTCAAAAGGAGCTCATTTCATATTCTCAATTTGAAACCACACTAAACTCTGAAGATATTACTGTTTCATTTTTCTAAGGTTGAAATAACACATGTTTTTAGAATTAAAGAAAGCTTTTTTTTTTTCTTTACTGTTTGCACACCTAGATGAGAACTTAACTCTAGTGAACTGGATTACAGGCTTTCTGAGGACTCAGACATTTCCAGACATATGTGTTAAATATGCTGTTTCAAAAGCTGAACATCTAGCAAGTTGAAGTGAACTGAAAACGAAAGCATAGCTTTTGGCTTATGAAAGTGTGACATACCTATAATAAATACTAAAAAAAATTAATGACATTAAAAATGAGGGACTAAAAGAATTTTTGAAAGTCACTGCAAAGAAAGCCGAAATTCCTTTTGAGAGGCTATCTGAAATATGTATTTGATGTTTTCCCCATGTTAACGTTCAATGACTACTTGCAGAAATCTAGATTTGGAATATTCTGTTATTGAAAGATCAGAAAGAGACAAAAGACTCATGCCTCTGTTACATTTCTCTTGTTGTACAGACAAATATCTGACACCAAAAATTAAGGAAGAAAGAGTTTCTTTAGCTAACATGTTCGGAGGTTTCAGTTCCTAATCAGCTGGCTCCATGGCAGAGTAGCACAATGATGAGGGCAACAGTCCATGGAAGTGGAAAAAAGCCTAACAAACAGAGCCAAAAGGTGGGGAGCTAGCAGTCAAGCTTCTTTCATTCCCTTATATTATGTGGAGACCATAAGCCCTAGGGCGGGTAGCCCTTGCACTCATCATATCAGCATTGGACCATGAAACAATCCCAATCTGGAGAGCTGCACTGCTGACTTCATGAGGTTTTGAGGAGACATCAAGACACAAACCATAGCACTATAGTATTGGAAAAGAAAGGAGTAACAAACTTCAGTACAAAGCTATAGGCTCAGGAGCCTCCACTGGACAAAAATGACACCTAGAGGCACTATCACTAATGTTCTAAAAATAATTTGATGTCTTGTAATTATCAACAGGGTTATATTTCTAAAGTTGATTTGTGCTAGACATGTGGAGATGAAGGTGAACTGAATCCTAGTGTTAAACAAGATAGTCTCACCTTTATATAAAAGGAAAGAAATGATATGATATTATACTTTTTTTTCTTTTGCTTGTTGTGAAATTTTTGGAGGCTCTTGAGATTAACTGTAGCCCATCTGTATTTGGAAGTGTCAACATGTAAGGAGTACAGGTACTTGCATATGATGAGGTAGACAGACAGACAGGCAGGCAGGCCGGCAGGCAGACAGACAGACAGACCAACAGACAGATGTTGCTGATCCAGGGAGGGCTTCAAGTTAACTGAAAAGCTTTTGTAAGTATTCACATGTAAATTCCAAAACTAGTGTAATCCCAAGATATTTTCCATGAGGTAGATTAGACAGAAGAATAAATATGGTTGATGAAGTAATACCACAAAGACATAAATGCCAGATACAATGTAGGAATATAAATTTGGAAAAGGTCTCATGAGAATAGCAAGACTGAACAAGAAAGATGTTCAGACTATTTTGTACCAGTGAAACATGACCAAATACCAACTGTCATCAAAATGACCTTCCTTGCATCCATTTTTATTACATATGAGACTCTAAACATGAAATTTCTTAACTATGCACACAAAGACGGAGATATGCTTACAAGCCAGACACACAGACACATACAAACTGACAAACACTCACATCAAAACATAGAAGTTCTGATTAGAAGTTATAAGATCTTCTTTTTTCCAGGGTCAAACTGTAGTCACATTTTTGCCCTGTCCTTATTATTCCAATTACCCTTCATTTTCTCCTAAAACTTAACTGAAGTAAAATTCTTCCTAAGCTTATCCTAAGTATGCTGCTCTGGGGTATCTTCAATTTATTCACCATTAAAGCAAGAACACACATTAAAGTAATTGATCTTGTGTTCATTACTTCTCATCAGGCATCTCTCCTGATGTTAATTCAAAACACTGAACACATGAATAGTAATAAAATAGCTAGATAATAGAAAGTTGGTGTTAGAAACCTAAAAGCCAACTTTTACCCCTGACTAATATAACATACAGAATTAAAGACACTGGGAGCCATGCATAAACTCAGTACTAACAGACCTTGTAAAATAGTTAGAATCAAGATTCACCAAAGTCACCTGTTTTAAGGCTAGCTACACAATTTGTGAATGTTCGCATGAAATAAAAATCCAGGAGTTCTTAGTCATGAAAAGGAAAATGTGCACCACAGTGGAAAAGTGCCTCTGATATTAATTCCTCTTTATCTCAACAAACTAAACAGTTTCAATAGTGTATCTGCCACTATTCTAGTATTGTTCGCAGTGCTTTTCTTCTTGCTGGTTAATATCACCCTGTAATACTAAGTGAAATTGACATCTTTATTGATATAAATATTGCCATACATTGCTGAAAACAGGAGGATCACTGCGAGTCTGAGCTGCATAGTGAAACTGTGTGCAAATACATAGTGAAATTAATTAATTAATTACTTTAATTAAATAAAGTCTACTTCAATGGAATTAGAAAGCCTCTCTGAACTGTCAGCACCTCCTCTCAATTTTAGAGGGTAACACATAACCAAGAGGACCATTCTCCTTCTAAGACTTCATTTAGTTTCCCTTTCCTTCGAATATTTACTTTAAAAATTACTATTTTTACATTATACAAAGCCAGTTTCTTAAGTTTTTCTGAATTGAAAAAGCCATAAAAGTAAAACAAACTTGCTAACTTACCAAATAGCAGTTTTTTTATAGTTCTGGAGGCTGGAAGACTGAGATCAGGAACCGCCACCATCAGGTTGTGCTGAAGGATGCTTGACTCGCTTGCTGATAGTCATCTTCTAGTTGTGTCTTGACATGCTGGAAAGAAAAGGCAAGATAGAGAAGGTCTCCTTTCTTTCTGATCATAATCTAGTCAGATTACTCACCTGATCTCATAACATTTCAACCTTCAGTACCTCCTAAGGACCCTTTCTTCTGATAAGCTTCATTGGGAGATAGAACTTTATAATACGGATTTTTGAAATGTTGCATTAAAGATTTTAGTTATCACAACACACAATATCATACTAGCACTTAATCTGAATTCAAGGTCAGTCTGACTGTACTGTTTGCATCTATAAAGAGTGGTCATGTATGCTTTTACTACAATAGGGAAAATGATGTGCAAAGCTCAACTATTCTTTCGTCTTTCCACTTCTGAGAATTTGTATATTGACCAGGTTTCTCTGTCTTTGGGTAATCACTGAGTAAATTAGGATGGGAGAAAGCAATTATGTGTTCCATATTTCCCTCTCCTTTTGTGTCAACAGTTTTGAAACAAGTAACAATAATACATAGGAAGAAGATGAAAACAAGAAGGTATGTTGTAATTTATTATTCATTGAGTTTCTAAGATTATCCTTGCCTTTTTTTCTATGTAAAAATAAAGTCTGGATCCCTGGTTCCTCATACTGTGTGAGCTGTGCTCTCTGGGACACACTGAGCCAGAAACTCAGTCCTGGAGTGGTGACACACTTCTGCTATCCCAGAGCTCTGGAGTCTGAAAACAAGAGGATCGCCATGAGTCCGAGCTACATAGTGAGACTGTGTACCAAATACGTAAGTGAAATAAATTAATTACTTTAATTAAATAAAGTCTACTTCCATGAAATGAGAAAGACTTTCTGAACCGTGAGTGCCACTACTTAGTCTTAGAGGGTAACTCATAACCAAGAGAACCTTTCTCATTCTAGGACTTTATTTAGTTTCCTTTTCCTTAGAATATTTACTTTAAAAAATTGTGTAATTATAAGTTTTACTCTTCTGCTTTGAAATGTAAATCTTTTAAAATGCCTAGTTTTACAACTAGGCTTTTCTTTCTCAAGACTGTAAGTTATCTCTTTGGATTACAGGCATAAAAGAAAATAGAGCCCTACTTCAGAATACACATAAGAGGGTAGAGGCCTAACTTAATGAGTTACTTCAATTTTTAAAACTATTACATTAAGACATGAAAAAAATTACTTTTCCTTTTGGTAAGACAAATATGTACATTGGTCCACAAAATTATCCCAGAACAGAATTAAAAACTGTCCCTTTTCTTTTTGCTTCATTTCAGAATGCATTCTGATTTTTGTCTCCTATAGTATTTTTCAATGTCTTTATTGCCTGACTAAGTTTGTTGCAAATTTTACTTTGACATTGTTACTTATTAACATCTACTTGTCGAGTTTTGTGAAGTGCACATGCACCAGGATTTCAGGACTACTGCGGCTTGTGAATGCAATATGAACGATGCTGCTGGGTGTGCATATCCTGCATAACTCCTCTACACACACACACACACACACACACACTCCTTGTCTCAACAGGTACTGTCTGACAAAAAGATAATCTTGGAGGTGAAATAATTAGTACTTTTAATTTAGCTAGTGGAACTCTAACTTTCTGAAGGAGGAGCTCTTCCTATAAATTAGGCCCTGAGTAATTATTGTACAGGTAAAATTCTCAGAGAGCAGTTATTGACATTTCCAATCAAAACAGGATTATCTGGGAGTTAAGGAAGGAGCTCACCTTTAGCTTTAGAATTCACTCTAGGGATTAGTAGAGCGAGGTTGAAAGTATGTTTTCCTGTCTTTCAGACATGGCCACGGGTCTCTTGTACTTTATTTCCCAGCTGACAAGAACTAGGTGGTTCTACCCCACAATGGCCTTTTTCTATGATGTCCCTTTGGAGCAAGCCAGTCAAGGTATGAAAGCATGAACCAACTAAATCCAGCCCTCTTCTGTTTGTGGGTGTTGAGTACTGTACCTCAGTGACAGCAAAGCTAGATTAATATAATGATCTATAGTATTTGCTCATTCTAGGCAATGCAGATGTGTAAACCTTTAAGTTAGTGGTACACACTGATGCAAGTGAACTATCAGCAAAACCATTAGGGATCTCCACTGTGTTTGAAAGCCAGTAACAACTCATGAGTATTAAAGCAAAATATTTTTATTTAGCTTACAGCAAAGACAAAAATACGCCAGAGAATCCATGGGCCATCACACTGGAAGGACTCACAGGGGCTTATTACTAGAATAATCATGTGTTCAAAATCATTCGAAAAAGAATATATAGAAACTGATGGTTTTCATAGATAGATAAATGACTGGATTTCTTGGCAACATATTTTTAATTCACTAAGTAGAAAAAACAATGGCTATTATGTCTGTCAAAAGTGGAAGTTACTCATTTATTTCATGGTTGTAAGGCACTCATCCAGATTTATTTAGTGAAAAGCATGTTTACTCTTTAAGTGATCTCACCTTACTTTAAATCCACTTTAGAAATAATAACATAACTTACATTAAGAAAGATACTTTGAAGAATCTGATAATATGTGAATCACAGAAAGTCTTATAAACTCACAGCACTCCAGGTACACACAATGCAAAGGCCAAGCCTTTCGAGGGATATAGGGCTAACATACAATATGGACAGCACAGCAGTACAGCAAGTCCTCTGTCAAGAGACCAATGGAATGATCTTATCTAAATATTAATTTTATATCACTGGAATTATTGATTTAAATTTATGTGAAATATATTTTATGAGACAGTAAAAACTGCAGGTTTGTTATATTTGATTGTCATCGGAATTTTTAACTATGAATCCATTAATTAATTCCTGAACATGTTGTCTATTTCCACACATTACTCAAGAACTGATTCTATAGAACCAATGAAAAAATGAGATCATTTAAATCAGGACAATTAAATTAGTTATGAATATTTGGTAATTAATCCTGTTTTTGAAGATCACACTAAAGCAAAAATGGTACAGAATTTCAAATAAGATACTACCTTTTTAGATTTATCAAACAGTTGTTCTTTCCTTTTGAGCAGTTTCTTTCCCTTTCATTACACCTATCGTACTTTTGTATTTCATTTACTCTTTCAGTTCATTACATTAGGGAGAAAAAAACCATATCTATGTGTGTGTCTAATTTATTTCACTTACTATGGTCTCTGGTCTCTTGCTATACCCATTTACCTACAAAAAGCTCCAGTTTATCATTCTTTTTATCTATTCCTCTCGGCTGATGGGAATTCGGGTGGCTTCCACAATTTTGCTATGACAAATTCTGCTGCTATAAGCCACCCAGAACTAAACTGTCTCCTTAACTGAAAGTTGACACTCTTAAGATTACAGTTCAGCTTTAAATTAGTAAGGGTATGAATTCACAAATCTTTTCTCAACCACTGAAGTCCATGCACATGAAGTAAACACAATATACTGGCAATGCTCAAAGGAGTGCTTTAAAGAGGTGTGATGTCCTATTTCATTAATTAATTTTTGATGTTTCTGAAAATATTAAGTAATAATGCATAAGAAGTTACTGAATTAGAATTTGTTAGTGGCAAATACATTTATTAACATATAAATAAAATAATATAGCATATATATATATATATATATAATTTTGAGTCAATAGGTAACAAAGCTATGTTTACATTAAATTTTAATGAGATTCCTGTCAAAAAATATATATAACAATTTTACTGCAGTTTTTTTTTTTTTTTTTTTTTTTTTTTTTTTTTTTTTTTTTTTTTTTTTTTTTTTTTTTTTTTTTTTTTTTTTTTTGGTACTGGAACTGAACTTATGATGGGCTATCATTTAGGTAGAAATTGAGCCACTGAGAGGTATCCCTAGCTCATTAAATATCCTTAAAAATAGAAGACTGATAATGGTTGCCCTTAACATATAAGTTTCAGGAAGTACTATTATCACAATTTGAATGCATTTTTCTATTAATCTTCCCTTGATTAAATTATATGTGTTTATTTGGTTACTGTAAACTACTTTGATACTACTGAGAATACCTGTGATCTATACAATGAACTAATATAAAATTTAGCAATGTGCACTATTTAAGTAAAAGACTTGCCTCAATACCATAAAGTATAACATGATGTTACCTAGTCATTCCATAGAAATGATTTTAAATCCATTGTTCTTAAGGTAGTCTGCAGAAATTTTTCAAAAAATACACTGGATAGAAAGTACTAGAATTAGGCAGATAGCTCAGCGGACTAAAATGCCTGTATAGGGAGGCACAGAGACCAGATTCGATCCCCAGCAAGCTGTACTGACACTGCCTCGGGGGGAGCACTGAGATGATGACTAAGACTGGGCATGGTGGTAATGGAATCCCAGTGCTTGGGAGGCTGAAAACAGGAGGATCACTATGAGTCCCATCTGTCTAATGAGAACTTATAGACCCCATATTAAAACACATAAAAATAAAGTAGTAAAACACTATATAACATATCCATTAAATATAGTTATACTTCAGCCAAGTATAATTTTTCATTTATCACTGCAGATGACATATATAAGCATGTTACTCAGATCTTCCAGTCAATTATTAAAATTTGAGTATTTGTGCAGTAGGAGTGGTAATTTTTTACCACTTATTAGACTCTTGTAAATTATTTGCAGACATATAACATATGGGAATTTTTGAATTGCATTATGATATCATAGCTCAGAATAATTTATGGAGAACATAGGTAGGGCTACATTCTTTATTTGCAAAGATGAGCAGAGTTGATATTATAAAATTTAAAGAAAAAAGTTCTTTCTCAAGAGGAGAATCATAGAATATTCATTGGTTTAGGTGGAAAAAATTAACTGAGAAAAGGAAATAAACTTTCTAATTTGCTAAATATATAGAATAAAGAATTTGACTAATAATTTCTTTTTTTTTTTTAAAGAATTTTTTATTTTATTTTTTTTTTTTCTTGTTTCAGAGCCCCTATCTGTCCATTCACTCATTCCCATGGCCGGCTCAGCCCGCCCCAAGGGCAGGGCTGGCACAGCACGCAGTGCCGGGGACCAAACTGAGGTCCCTGAAGCCGCCCAAGCCCTCCCAAGCAGGCGCTCTAGACCACCGAGCCATCCCGCTGGGCCCTGACTAATAATTTCTAAAAAGAGAAAGGAGATGTTTAAAAGAAAGGGTGTTTTTGCATTTATTTTAGTGCATAAAAGACAAATTAGATTTATGAGGATAAAGAAAATTTAGCCCTAAATGTCTTTATTCACGAGAGTAAGTACAAATGGAAGACAATTTCTGAAGTGTAATGAAATATTATTCAAAAGTCATTATAGTTCTGATAGTGGTTTAACCTTTAAAATGATGGAATAAGTACTATAATCAACCAAAAACATAAGCTGTATGTGTGTAATGTTATAATTAATCTATTTTCAAAAGAAAGATGCTACCGCTGTGTAGATAGCCCAACAGTAATTTGGTTTTCAATTAGGAAAATTACATACATTCAAATGCATCTGTCTTAGTTACTTTTCTCTCATTGTAGGAACAAATACCCAGCAATCAGAATGAAGGAAGGAGAGGTTTATTAGCTCACAGTTACTGGAGGTTTCAGTCCATATTCGGCTGGCCCAAGGCTGAGTGGAACAGGGCAGAGAGCATCCAATTCATGGCAGTGGAACAGCAACAATAAGGCAACAGGGGCAACCGACCAACCAGGGGAGCAGAGAGCAACAGCTTCAGTCTGTCACTCTGTATCTCTTTATATTACATTCAGGCTCTCTGCCTGAGCCTATCTGCCTTAGGCTACACTCATAATCCCAGAAGTACTTAAAACACAATCACAGGGATCATGAATCAAGTCTCAAACTCTAGATCAGTACTAAATCACATAATCCCAGTGACTCATGAGTCAAGTCTCAATCTATAGAAGTCCCCACCCCATGACTGCATGAGGGTTTGGGGGAACAAATAGACATAAACCATAACAGCATCCTATTCTCAAAGTTCTGTTGTGAAATATGTGTTAGCATTTGTATGCCCATTTTATATACATTCTGAATAAACACACAGTTCTTAGACTTTATTTACCCAGTAAAGTCTATCAAATTACAACATAATTGCTCTGAAATGAGTCTTTCCTGAAAACATATCAACCAATAATTGCTCAGTATACCATAAACTATAATAGATGTTATCATCATGAAAATGGTCAGTTCACTCACCACTTACATTCTCCATATCTCTTATTTTTGTTTTCTTTTTTTATGAACCAGAGATTGGACTCAGGCCCTTGTGCTTGCCAGGCAATCACTTATTCTACAGAGTTATCTTCCTGACTCCCTTATATATCTCCATGTATGCTAACATTTCTGTACTTCTGCATGTCTTTAAAAAATAATGAGATGAAGAAGCAAAAATTTGACTTTTAAAGCATATCTTAAATGTAAAATGATGTGTCAAATATGATTACAATTTAAATACAAGAATATATTCTCCTGGAATTTGTGACTAAGTAATGATTAGTTAAGGAAATCCAGCTTCAAGAAGAAAGTGGACACCAGCTCTCAGTTTGCAGACAGTTTAAAATATTTCATAATTAATTAAGAAATAGAAACTGAAGTAGTTTTTGTTTAATTACTATGTAAATAAAAAGACTAATATAGCTTAACATTTTTACTTCAGTAATTACTTAAATAAGAATTGTTCCCAAAAAATAAGAAATAATAAAAATAATGTTCTTGGAAAAAGAAAAATGAGCTCAAGACACAGCATTAAAAATGATATACACCTTCACTTATTCAATCAAAAACATTAATTTTTCATTCCAAATCTTTTTGCATTTTTCTGAGACCTGGTACTATTGTGACAGGTAGAAAAGTTACAATGTCTCACTTTTGGTGACTCACTTTTAATTAAGAGAAATTATACCTCCTAAAAATCTGAATATAAAATCATATTGATAATGATTGTTCAAAAAATAAAAATAAAGCTGTTTTCAAAATTTCAGAAACATAGGTGTGCTTAATTTTGCAAATGCATCAGGAACATCAAATAAACTGGATCCTGGCAAATTTAAACATTTTTTGTATTCAAGTAGAAACTAATAGTCTTAGAAAATGAAAAAGTAATCTTCTATTTCTATTATCTTATGGCCAGCTCAGCCTGCCCTGGGGTGGGGCTAGAAGAGCATGTGGTGCTGGCGATCCAACCGTGGTCCCTGTCGTTACCTAAGCTTGCCTAAATAAGCTCTTCAGACTGCTGAGCTATCTTGTTGACCCCTTGAAAAAGTAAAACTAAGATTTATAATTTTTCAATCTCAAATCTTGTTAGAAAATTTTTTCCACTAGGTAGAAAAACAAGCCTCAAAGGATCCTGCCATTTTTAAAAGTAATGGAGAATGTCTTTGTGGAACCGTGGGGTAAAACTATGGAAATAAACCACTATCTGAATCAAAACCAGTAAGACCAATAAAGTGATTTCTTCAGAGACTACTGTCTCTGACTAGCAAGCCATCAGCTCCTGTCCTTTGTCCAAGAACCCAAGACAGGGTAGGATTCTGGATGTTTTGACATTGTAACGTGTGTGTGTGTGTGTGTGTGTGTGTGTGTGTGTGTGTGTGTTGGGGGCCTAAGGGTTTCAACTGAACTATATATTTAATGCTTTATATTTTATTGTACCCTAAGATAAATAAATGAAATTCAAGTGTGGGAATATTTTACAGTGAGAATAAAAGAAGTGTGCAGATGTATTCTGACTGGACATTTTGGTAGTTGAAAAAGGAATGTCACATGTATGAGAGCAAAGAGAATCTACATATTCAGAGCTTGCTACATCAAGGGAGGCAGTCTTCCTCACTTCCATTTTTTCAAAGACTCATTGTCATGCAATTATTTTTAAATGACCATCTCAGACTGCCCTGGGGGTGGAGCTAGTGCAGCATATAGTGCCTGGGATCAAACCCCTGTCCCTACTGTTGCCCAAGCTTACCTAAGCCAGCACTTTAGACTAACTGAGCCATCTCACCATCCCTGTTATGCAAATTTAAAATGCTTCCCCGTGAAAAGAATGAAAGAATCAGTTATGCATTCTCTAGGAAGTGGACAGGGAATCTACAGTCGGGCAATTCAGAATTGTAATTTTATGTACATGGTATGGGGCCTTACGGTGCTTTTTATTGTTCCAGAGAAAGCAATAACAACAAATGGTGATCAGGTTTTATTAGCCAAGCTTTTTCTTTTCTAACCCAGCCCTCGCAGAGATTTGGTTAACTTTCTAGATTTTTGGTGAGACAATTAGGGATAAAATTCTATCATCATATACACTCTTGTCATTTATTCTTTTTTATGTATTTAGTGTACTCTTTAGGGTTGGTGGCTCAGCTTCCTCTTTTAGTTGCATTCCAAATTGACCCAACACCTTTTATGTATTATTCCTTCCATCAGAAGACTTTTTTTCTAAATCCCAAGAACAAAACTTTCCTAATTTATTCCTACCTTAATTCATATCCCTCCACTATGATATGTTTGAGGGTTTTTTTTTTTGTATTTAATGAAATGATTGCTAAAATAAGTATTCATTAATATATTGGGTCTTCTATTTTGATGACTGATTTTTATTTTAACCTAAAAATGCCATGGATTAGTAACACCTTATAGTCAATAGGTATTAAATTACTAGTGTCTCCATAGGCATTAAAAACCCTTTGTACATATTCTATTGAAATACTCATAGAATTGATGTTCACACTTGTTTATCTGTTTATCCACAAGAATAGAACTAGCTCCAAGAGTAGAAGTTGTATGCTTAAAATTTATAGTTCATTGGAGACCAATCATAATTAAAATGATGTCTGGCTAAATAATATGGGTTATGTAATCAGCTTGGTTTTTCACATACACATTATCTCGTTCATACGAAAGATGCTTGTTGTAAAGATATTTCAAAATGAGCTTATCTACCATAATTTCTCTGAAGGAAGTTTAATATCTATACAAATAGCATACTGCTTGTCAAACATTTTGTAACAACATCTAATTTGATCAGTTTTTTTGAAGGAAGGCAAAACTCGAGGCGCAGTTTTGTAAATGCAGTAACTGAGAAGAAGCCTACCTAGTTACCATGCAAGTTACCTGCGGAGAAATACCACTTTCCTTCTAAAAGCAACAACTTTGTTCTTTATCCTTTGTATCATATTGCACCTCAACAGATTAATTGATACTTTGGCATATTAGTTAAATTTTGTTCTAAATCTTTCCATTTCTTCAATAAAAATTTATAAATGAATAATAATTATAGGCATGTATTTTTTTTTTTTTCATATTTTGAACAGCATGCCTCTAGGATTCTCAAATTCATTTCTCATGCACTACACCAACGCAGTAATAAATTTCACTCAAGTTCTTTGGAATCAGTTTCAAAATGTAGCTGCTTTTAATTAATCTCTTTTTTACTAGTTTTTTTCTACTTTATTATCCCCATTAACTTTAAATAACGTGTCCCAGGCCATCAATTTTTATGCTTTTGTTTTGTTTAAGAGTCTGAATAAATTTAATTACTGAAGGCTTTCTCATGGGTTCATAGCTTGCTGAAAACTTTCTTCATTTTTCTTTGTTCAAAGATATAATGAAGATTATAATTTCTAGAAAATAATCTCTATTCTTATTTACCCCTTCACAGGCTATATGAAAACAGATACTTGTCATTTCATAAATTATGTACATGAAAATGTTAACATTCAAGGCCTTCCAAATATTAGCCAAAAACTCTATTCATTGTGTTTATTTGTAACATAATATATACTATATAAAATAAATATATAATATAAAAATAAATATATATTTATTTATAATATATATTCTGCCAATTTTTATTTCACAACTGCTGAAAATTTCATCACTTTAAGTACACAAATACATATTTAATTATTTGTCTGAAATATATAAAAAACAGAATAAAATGAGAGACAGAGAGACAAACACAGACAGAAACATAAAATAGAGATCTTCCCAGAACATATTACTTCTATTTAGAGCAGTCATTCTTCATTATTTGCATAGCCCTTAAACTGAAATTATTATAGGTCTGAATAGTTTTTTAAAGAAAGTTTGATCTATCATACCACAATGATAAATACATATCCATCTTTATATCAGCACATCTCAGACCTGTATATGTATAAAGGGATGGAGAAAGAAAATATGGTATTTATACCACTCTCACAAAAGGAAATATACATTAGAGTGAACTATAAGAAAATAAGTTCTCTGCTACCATCACGTTATGTGAAATAAATAGGCATAGAATCTTAAATATCAGATACCTTCATTTACATCTGAAACCAAAGTCTAAATAAATAAATAAATAGACAATAAGCAACAGGGAGCTAGATCTTTTTGCAAATGGAAAGGGATCCAGAGTTAAAAGCAGGGAAGGGAAGGTGAGAAGGGTAATAAAGTTCATTAACATATGCAAACTAAATGTGCCTGCCTCCTGAGATGAAGAGAAACATGATGTAATACAAACATGTTTTAATAAAAAAGGAAAAAGTACATTTCCTTCATTGTATTGTCTAATGAAACATTTCTTGCCAGATTATTGATACCATTAGACTATGAATCTATCATAGGAAAATGAAAAATATATACTAGTGTACAATGGAAGTAAATAGAAAGAAAACGAATCTAAGATTCTATAAGATAGTATATTTAGATGACCATTTCTCTGTTCACAGTCTTCTACCATTTAATTTATATTTGTTAAATTCACCCACTGCAATTTGCAATTTCAGTACATGAAGATTTCTATCACCAAATTTTTTTTTTTTTTCCCCTCTGTACTGGGGATTGATCTCAGTACTTTGCACTTGCAACAGTACTTAAACCACTGAACTATCTCCACGGCCCTTCAATAATTTAACATTTCTATTATTTATATATTCAGTGGAGACAGACATAAGTATTTACAAATCTTCACATAACATGTATAGTTATTTGCTTGACTGTATTCTCATCTGCCTGGAAAAAAAGACCAGCCCTACACTAGCCCCAAATTTTCTATCATACTTGCGATGGGCAAATCCTAGATTGCAGAGAAAAGTATACAAATCCTCCAAACAGTGCTGATTAAAAGCCCAAACTTGAAAAACTGCAGTAATCAATAAAATCGCACAGACACTTTCTTGTGATAGCTGTTTTTTCAAACTAAAATGCCACCGATCCATTTAAATTCCTTTCAGAGGATTGTAACTCTTTCTTTACAGATTTTTGGAATCTGTGTGAAGAGTGTCTTTCTTCCTTGATTTTCATCACTTTTCCTTCGTGGTACCAATGAATGGTCTAGAGTTTCTTATTTCTGCATTTAGTAGTTAAGTTATAATCCCTATTTATTTATTTATTTATTTATTTTACTTCTTGTAGAAATTAGTTCTACTCAGCATTTAAAAACTCTTTTAGGTGCTCACTTTGACAGTACATACACTAAAACTCTACTTTCCTCTGATTTTATAAAACTAGCATATCTTGACTTATAGTAGCTATGGCTCTAGACATTTCTTTCAAATACATCTCTCCTGTAAATTTCTAACAGTTCTGTTAAGGACTTTTTACCAATTAACTATGAGCTAGATTAGCCTGTATCTGTCTTCATAGTCATAATTTCACACCCTCTAAACTGATATGAGGGAAAAGAAGAAGGGAAAAATAGAGAGGGGAAGGAGAGGAAAACAGAGCAGAGGAGAGGAGAGGAGAGGAAGGAGGGAGGGAGGGAGGGAGGAAGGGAGAGAGAGTGAGAGGGAGGAGGAGAAACAAGAGAGAAAGAGAGAGAGAGAGAGAGAGAGAATTAAAAAGCCAGTATCACACTCTGCCTGAAGATTTCAGTATCTTTACTTGAGTTCAATTTTTTTTTTTTTTTTTTGTGTGTGTGTGTGTGTGTGTGTGTGTTTGAGACAGCGTCTCGCTATGCAGTTCAGGATGACCTTCAGCTCACTTGTAGCCCAGGCTGATCTCGAACTCGCACTGATCCTCCTGCCTCAGCCTCCCGAGTGCTGGGATTACAGGCGTGTGCCACCACACCCAGCTTGAATTCAATTTTTTATACCAGAACCTTCGGAAGTATTCTTGAATCTTACTTGTCTTCAGTGGGACATCTAAAACAATTATTTGTTCATCCTACAATTCATTTTTACTATTCACTAGTCACTTGTCCCACAGCTGTGACCTAGGATAAAATTGTCTTTCTGTTATTTTGCTCTAAAATTTTCTCCTTCCCTCCAGTTTCACTCTCCTAAAAATTGGTTCTGCTCTCACACATTTGATAAGTTTCAGCTATCATTTTCTTTTAATACAATTTTTGATATTCTGTCTTCAATCATTTTGAATTCTGAAAGTTTTTAATACAGTAGAAATTTCTTCTTAATATTACAGGGCTGAGGAGATAGCAAGGGGTTCTATGTACCTTCCAGGCAAGCCCAAAGCCCCAGATTCAGTCCCCCATACCACATGCCATGCCAGCCCCAGAACCCTAGGCATGTTATACTGGCCACTGATACTGGGAGTGTTGGTACACACCTGTAATCCCAGCTGTGGGGAGGCTGAAACAGGGGAACCACTACAAGTCTGAGCTGTGCAGTAACACCCTGTAGTAAAAATGTAAATAAATAAATAAATTTTAAGAAGATTTTTCAAAAAATTATAAAAGAAATACTACAAATAATGTGTAATAAATGGCATCCTGGTCAAATTTATATGTTTGTGGTCTAATACTCTTTTCTTCCAGGTGTTACTCATTATTTTTTAAAAGCTACTTGCAGATGTCATCTATTAGCATATAATATAAGTAGAATTGACCCTTTATCAAACATGATCTGTGTTCATGGATAATAGTGTTTTGCACAGGCGTATGAACTTGGAGTACATCCTATGATGAAATTGAGATTGTGAGACTGTAACAAGGATCACCAATGATAGGTAGAAAATCATCAGAACGAAGAACAGAAGCATGAGTCTTTCATAAGTATTATAATGAAAGAACTGTTTTATGTATTACCTACACAGTCTCATTACACAGCTCAGATTCATAGTGATCCTCTTGTTTTCATACTCCCCAGAACTGGGATTACAAACATGTGCCACCATGCCCAGGCTCAGTGATGGGCGCAATGTGACCAGTGCAGCGTGGGGATGGGAGGTGCAGCATGTACTGCTGGGCATTGAACACTAGTTCTTGAACTTGCCTAAGCAGGTGCTTAGTGAACTGAGCTATCTCATTGGCCTGAAATAACTGTTTTAATAGAATGATCTTTGACGTCCAGAGTTAAAAATTTCGATATATTACATTTCTACAGGTTTAAGCCCTTAGTTGCAGCCTCAGCAAAGAATACACAAAGGTCATGCATGACTGAGACTTACGTTATAACTATACTCATTTAGTGTCACTCAATTTGCTATTCCAGGCCTTTTTCTTTTCTCACTTAACTGTTCATTACAATTATTTCTATGTCAGCAGTTGTGCATTTGGCCTCAAATGTTTTAATGATATTGGTCTTGATGTAAATATGGCTAGCTGGAAAATGCTTAAAATATGTGGGGGGAAATGTGGGCAAAATTCCCCCCACACAGCTAAATTTTAATGAGTTCTCATAGGAAGTTTCAGACCTGAAGAACTGGATGAGTACCACAATCAAGAAGAGATTTAACAGGTTTAGAGCCAAGAGAGGTGGAATGATCTTAGTAGGTTCTGTCTCAGGCTCAGTCTATATCATTGTCTTTTTAGAAAGAAACTATCATCCTTTGGCAACTATCATCCTTTGGCACTATACAATTTATGACCTTAATAATGATTGTGGAATAGGAAAAGAAATGTCTAGTGCATTAATGAAGCAAAATTTTGTGCTGTGTGGTGTTCACCTGAATGATTAGCACATAAACCAGAAAAGCACGGGAAAGCCTGACGCTGAAGGGGGGTGGCATGAACGATCAGCTTTGGCAGAGATGGGATAAAAGGAAGAAAAGTAACAAGTTCCCTATATTTGAAAAAAAACTTCCCTTTTGCTTGAACATATGCAAATTTTCTGTTGCTTGTGTATATCAGATTCCAGCTTCTTCAACCTTTCAGTGAAGATTCAGAGCATTAACCATTAAAGGAGCTTCTGGGTGTTCAGTTTTGCACTGCCCCTGCATTTTCTTCATGAAATTGGGTGTGAAACCCATTTCTTTTCCTACAGTGCTATGTATCTGACTCTTTAAACGTTTTTATTTTATTTTAAAGAGAATAAAAATGAACAATAGCACAATGATGAATTTTTAAAACATGATTAGAGGAGAGAAATAATGTTAAGTATGTTGTGAGTTCTTATTTTCAAAATAATTGCTTATAGTATCAGATATAGGCATGACAAACGAGTCAAGCAATATGGACATATCCCTAACGTTTCCATGAGTGAATAGCAATTAGTAGCATATCTATCTTTAAACTTCTTGAAGAGAGTCTCGCTACCTCAGTCACTTTCCTCTGTCTGCTGGGACAAAACACCCAATACCAAAAATTAAGGAAGGAAAGGTTTATTTAGTTCACCATTTGTGGGGCTTTCAGTCAATACTTGGCTGACTCCAAGACACTGGCACATGGCAGAGGGAATCTGATCGTGGAGGCAAAGCCCAGCAAAACAGCAAGAGAAAAAATGGAGGGGCAGTGGCAGCAACAGCAAGAGAGGCAGAGAACAAGCCCCTCTCCCTCACTTAAGCTGCACTCAGGGTATCGGGCCCAGGCTGAAGGGAGTGCTCATATTCATAATCCTAGCAGTGGATCATGAACTCATCACAGACTCTAGAAGCCTACTCTAGTGACTACATGAGATACGCACAGATACCTAGATACAAACCATAACCTTCTGTGCCTGGATCCCCGAAAACTCATCTACCTCCCTTTATGCAAAAGACATTTTAGTCCATCTCTAAGAGATGACAAAGTCCTAACAGTTTCAATATTACTGGTAATTACAAGTTCCAAGCCTCCTCCAAAATATAAGACAAACACTTAGCTATGAGGTCCTGTAGAAATGAAAAGCTAAACATTTCCAACATTCATGGCACAAGATAGATATTATCATCCTAAAAGGTGCAATCAACAGGGTACAAAGCATTGGGTCCAAACTAAGTTCAAAATTCAGAAGGGCAAACATTGAATCCTGCATTTCCACATGTAACAACTACAAAATCTGAGGAAAATTGTGAGCTCCATTTGGCTCAACCTCGATGGCATTTCTGCTTGTTGTAGCTTCCATGGCTTCTCTCTTGGGCTTGCTTTGCTTCCTTCCTGCAGCTTTCCTCAAATGGTCCACATCCTGGCTTTTACAACGTTCTCAGGTTTCCACTGCATATTAGGCTTCTTACTTTCTACGTTACACACTGTCCTCTCAGGGGAGCACTGCCTGGCCTCCCAGACCTTCTGTTGAAGTTTAGGTAGAAGACCTCAGAAGTCTTGCATTTAAACCAACACCACATGGTTGATGCCAATGTCTGCTGCCAGGTTAAGCAGTAGCCAGGCTTTCTTCTCTCTTGGCTGAAGGGCTCTAGTAGTTGGATTGTTGAGCATTCTGACCCTGATTCTCAGGAACAAATTCTTTATAGCACCGCCATTTTGAACATGGAACTCTGTACCTTTCTTATCAAACACGTGTTCCCTGTTGCAGTTTGAGACTGCAATAGGTGGAGTCCTGCTGCACTTTGTAAGGCTCCAAAGCCATATTTTCTATTCTCTTGTTTCTTTTCAGCAATGGAAATCATTTCAGCTCTATCTTTACAGTCCATAGATTTATTGGAGCTGCCTTTCTGCCCAAAGTAACAACAGATTAAATTATCTTTCTGGATTCTTTGCTCTTGATCTCAACGTAATTCTTACTAAATTCCTCGAACAATAGCCATGCCACTTCTTGACCACTGATTGCCTTGAAACTTCCTTTACCAATCAGTCCACTGTGCTTAATTTTCATCTCAGGCAAAGTCTCTGGACATGAGCACAGTACAGACAAACTGTCTGCCAACCTGTAACACAAATCATCCTGAGTCCAACAGTCAATGCAGTCCTTCTTCCCAGCCTGGTTTTACAGGCAGGATTTCTATCATCCTTCTGGTCTGCCCAGAATCTCTAACACAGAACGGCAAAGGTGTCCCAGCACTTCTCTTGTATGTAACATCTCCCTGCCCTTTCTATCTCTTCCCTTAAACTATTCCCAAAGGCCTTTGAACGACATGGTCAGGCAGACTCCCAGCAATGGCTCCACTGTCTCAGTTACTTTTTCTCATTACTGATAGAAAATACTTGACACCCAAAATTAAGGAACAAAATGTTTATTTAGCACACACTGCAGGTCTGTACTTTGCAGGCTCTGAGGTAGACTGTTATATGCCAGAGGGCAGCTATTCATGGAGATGAAAAGCAGCAAAACAGCAAGAGGAAAATGGGAAGACCAGCGGCAGCAACAACAGCAGAGGCAGAGAACAAGCCTCTGTCCCTTACTTAAATTGCACTCATACTATATGCCACAGGCTGGATGTGGCACTCACACTTGTAATCCCAGCAGCCTTCACATCCATAATCCTAGCATTGGATTATGAATTAATCAAAAACTCCGGAAGCCATGCCAGTGATTATATTAGGCTTGGGGGGGGATACCTAGATATAAGCCATATCACTTACTAAGTCACTAAGTTACCCACGTTGAGTTTGACCTGTAAAAATTTCAAAGTGCTTGTGTATCATTTATATGTATGTGTACCCCAAGAATCTCATACACTTTAAGGAGGAACTTGTGGAAAGTGATTGAATTATGCGGGTATTTAGCTAACTAATTTGGGAGGTGGGGGTCTCGTCAAAAGAGGTAGCACTGAGGGTATGACCTCAAAGGATTTTCTTCCCTCCATTATCTGGCTTTGATTGCTTTGTGCTTCCTGGCTGTCCTGCTATCGGCAATTTCACTTCATTCAGCCTTCTCTATGTCATTCTGTCTTGAATCAGGCTGTGGACTGAAAACTCTATCAAATATAAACCAGATTAAACTACTTCTTTTTTATTGTGGGTGCCAGAAATTGAGTGAAATCAGTCAGAGAAGTTCTAGCTAAAATAATATTTCATCAATTAGGTATGGAATTGAATCATTAATCCTCGTTTTTCTGTACTTCTAGCCTTTTAGTCTAAGCAGCTACAGGGTCTTTTGTGTCTCCTATATTTAGGAAATCATGGTGCCCTGTCTTAACTCTGATTTGTAATTCTATCTTTGATCTTGTAAGTGTATTAGTCAGAAATTTTTCTAATTCAATTAATCACACTCATTTGTTAAGTCTTAAAGATGCAATAATCTCTCCTGCCAATATAGTGTGTACTAATGGACTGAATTTCAAACTGTATTTTAAAAGTTTATAATAGAGATATTTCATAGTTCTAATATACAACTTCTGGTATCTAAGAAGTGTAGGAGCTATGCACAGTAATTTCGAAGATTTTTATCATACAGAGCATATAACGGTATTTTCCAGTTGCTGTTTGCTTCCTTTAGCAAAGTAATAAAATGACAATTCAAAGATTTAATTTCCTAATTCTAGATGTGCATAACCTAAACGCTTTCAAGGGTGTGCTGAGGGAGTATCTTCTTTCCTATAGCTGAAAGTATGAAGTTACTAAAAACCAAGCACGAGGCTTTATCATGTGATTATGTGAGTAATAGAGAAGATTTAACTCTCATCCAAGACGTGGTCTGTAGTTAAAGCAACAGCATGTGTCAGAAGGGAACAAGACTTCTTAAATTAGTGTGGAGCTCTCTGGGAAAACCCTTATTAGGCTGTGGATATTCAACTCTAAAACCTCTTAAATTTGATTTTCTTGCAGAATTGAGCTCATCAGAGGTATCCTGCCCACAGTGTTGTGTGTTGACTTCTCATCTACCCAAAGGAACAAATCCTGTGCTGCCTGTGAAGATGGCAAAGATCTTCTCTTTTTGTCTTTTTTTGTTTTGTTTTGTTTTGTTTTGTTTTGTTTTGTTTTGGCTTTGTTCTGTCTTGTTTGTCTTTTTCAGACAAGGTTTTCTTATGCACTTTGGGCTTGCCTTGAGAACACTTTGTAGCTTAGGTTGGTCTCAAAATTACAATGACCCTCTAGCCTCAGCATGCCAGGTGCTGGGATTACAGTCATGTGCTCTCACTCTCAGCTCTGATGTCATTTCAAAGCAAGATAATGTTGATATTGTTTTAGACCCACTTTATATATTCACTTCTGTTATTAGACCCATTATCAGGCTCAAATCTCAGAAGATTCCTAGAAGTGAGCTACAACTAATGAAAAGATGCATACTCTCCCAATAAAATTCTGGAGATGCAAAATTCGCCCAAACAGAGCTCAAGGCACAGGGAGGTGACCAATTTGAAGAATTTTCAGTAAAGGAAAAGGGAATACAAACCTGAAACAGGCTGAATTTCTTAATACAGAAGCAATAAGCAGAAAGTCTCACATCTAAATTTGCAACTTGCACAGTTAAAAAGAATTTATTTTGCTTGTTTAATATATGTGTAAAACATGGCACAAGGTGAGTTGGAGAAGCCTTGTTTTCTGCAAAGGCTCAAAGAAATATCAATACTGGGTGGATTTTCCAAGTAAAATCTACTCTTCTACACACCATTTACTCTTTGCTAGTACACTGAGGAACAGATTTGTGACAAGGGCACCAGTATCCTTAAAAGAACAAGACAAAACAGAAACTCGGTTATTCTTCTTCGTGTTTCAGACATAATTGCAGCGAACATAATTACTCTATTGAGAAATGTGATGGATATTTTTGGATCTTAAAGTGGCAGATGCCAAATCACAATTTACTGCTAAAGGCTGGGACTGTTTTACTAATCCACAGTAGAGGCAATGATGAAAATGGCACAAATTCTGCAGACCTACATCTATGCTGCTGGCTAATCATGGTGTTCTCAGAAGTAAAAAACATAAAAAAAACTTGTGGAAATATCACTGGATGTAGATGTATTAGTAAGATTCAATATTTTTATGACATAATATCTGGTGTACATCACTTGCACGAAAAGTTGTTTAACTCAAGGTTTAGGAAGGTTCAGTACATGGTTGGCAGGTTAGAAGGCAGAGTATCCTGGCTGAGGGAGTAGCAGTGTAGCGCTGAGTAGTTCATGGTAGCCAGAAATCAAATGGAAAAATATTGCCAGAAAGAAGTAGGCATGGATAGGAACACATTTTCTCGCTAGCAGAAACTGTTGTTTATCTCTCTTGCTTTATTTTTGGAGTGTACAGTACAAGGGATTTTTCAAATTATTTTTATACTATTTTAATCTTAACTGTGGTGTCATTTGTGAAACAGACTAGCTCTACTTTTCTGTCAGAGATAGCAAGAACTTTTTCAGCATCTTCTTTATATCTTTAACTTAAAAAGAATGAAATTTTATTGCATTTTGTGTGGAAAAAAAAAAGAAATAGACATGAAACCATATATATTACCTAAGTTCACACATTCATATTTCACATAGAATTATCCAGGAACATGCCCTACTAGTTTTCTTGTCTAGAGTGACCTAGAAGGAAAAAATGTACTGTATATTTCACAAACTTAGAAGAATGGATTTTGACAGGTTTTACCACCAAGAAATCTTGTGTTTGAAGAGATAAATAAGATTAATTTATTTTAAGCATTAAGCAACATGCTTACAAATAATAAAATATTATAGTCTCATGCTAATATATAAAATGTAGTTATCATGTGCCCAAAAACAGATAAGAAAAGTAGAATTATTGGATCATAATTTGTAAGATTGCAAAAATGAGAAACAGAAGAAGTGTATGTTAACTCAATATAAGAATCATTTTGTAGTCACAAATAGGATTATTATAAAACAATTAGACACATTAATTTTACATTGACATATGAAGGAACTACAGAAATGTAAGGTAGAATTAGAAAACCAGTTGCACAATAGATCACTTTATAAGACATTTCCAGTTCTATATTGAAATAAATATCAATGTCAGAAGGTCACAAATTTGGTTAAAAATTTTGTAGTCAAATGAAGTTGACAAAGCGAGAATTCTGGAAGTCTGTGATGTTCTTTTGTTGATCTTCAGGTAGATTATAAAAATCTACTTTAATATTTAAAAAATCACTTTCCTTTCTATTGATAGATTTATTATGCTCATTTTTATGAGATTACTTCCAAAGATGTCCACTTTGACTAAATACTAGCTCTAATAACTCCTTGGAAATCTCTAGGCAAAAGAACCTATATTCTCTGGAATAAATAAAAACACCATTTGGATTTCAATGTTAATAACTCTGATTCACAAAGATTTAAAATTTCATGCTTAGAAATATAAGATCCTCAGTAATCTCTTGCTTAAATGGAGGAATCATATTCAAGAGATAAGTATTGTGTGATATAATAGATGTATATATTTTATATATAGGAATATACATGAATTTAGGTAGTATACCTTCAGAAAAACAGCATGAATAAGTACAGTGTGATACTAAAAAGTTAATCTCATAGTCTGACATTCATTGTATATATTTGACCAATTTCTCTAGGGATAAAACAACTTTCTCTAGAACTACTTTTGTATGAGAATTTGTTATGAGACTGCCACATTCTCTTCTCAAGGTCAGGACAAAACTTGCTGTGCAGCCTAATCAGCATTTTTGAACCAAGTGGAAAACGCACTAACGGTAGTGTTATTGTCTAATGTTGTAAAGATGAGTCACCGATTTTCTCCTCCCCAAAAGGTCTGAGTTCTAAAGAGCAAAAAGAAAATTACTTTAGATATCAAAATAATTATCTTTATAAAGGATTGGGGAAATAAATGTAGCAGATGAGAAAAAAGAAGAAAAAAATAGGATTTAGGAGAGGGAAAAAGTAATCCATCAACCATAGCAGATCATTAACTTAAAACATTAGCTTAAGATGCTGTTTAACGTGATGATTTATATTTACCAAGATTTAGCCTGGGTGAATCAAAGCTTACTGAGTCTTTTAATTACTTTCTTTGCATTTACCTTTCTAAAAGGTCAGAAATATGCCACTACTACCTCAGATTTAATTAATTATGTATATCCAATAAAATCTCTTTTTTTAAAAAGTTCCTTTATAAACCACTCGTGCTAACTGAAATAATACACTTACTGTACAAGTAGTGAATTTGAAATATTTCAGTAAGTTTTTAATAAATTTGATATACTTCCTTGAGTCACTTATATCCCATAGTCCTTTTCTTAGTTACTTTTGTATTGGCTGAGATAAAATATGTAATGGCCACAAATTAAAAGAGGAAAGATTTATTAGCTCACAGTTTGTAGAGGTGTCTTAGTTACTTTTCTCTCCTTGCTGAGACAAAATATCTGATGCCCCAATTTAAAGTACAAAAGTACATTTATCTCAAAGTTGTGGGAGTTTCATTCCATAATCAGCTGGTCCAAAGCAGAAGGCACAGCACATGGGTAACCATGGGACGGTGGCCCAAGGTAGGAGAAGCAGCAATAGCAAAATGGGAAACATGTGGCTTTTCCTTCCCTGATAGTGTAAGTAGACAAGCTACATCCTAGGGTAGGTGAAACGCTCTCACTATCTCTCTACAATCCTTTTGCACAGGTGCTGTGGAGATTACATAGATAAGGTTGTTTACAAAGTGAGGAGCCTGACCTCCTGCTGAGTCCCTTAGGTGAACATCCAAATTTCTCAAGTTGACAACAGATCACCTATTGTAGGAGGTTTCAGTTGCTAATTGATAAACAGCTGGGATCAAGGCTGAGTGGGGTGCAAGATAGGCATTTCAAAGGAGAAACAGCTCATGGTACGCAAGAGGTAGCAAAATAAGGAACAGATAACCATAATTCTTTTCATCCCATATATTTTATGCTAATTACCCAGGATAGGTGGTACTCAGACCTCTAATCCTATCCCCTTTGATTCTAGTGTTGCACCCATCTCAGTATCACACAGTGATCCAACTATTCCTTTGGAAGTCCCACCTTTGACTGCATGAGGCCTTGGAAAACATCTAAGCACAAGCTCTAGCAGTTCTATATTTTTTATTTTTCTTTGACCATTTCATTTTTTATTTTTAGCTTAATTAAATTTTTTATTTTATTGTACTTCATTTTGAAGAATGAAAACAAAAGCAAAAACAAATAGCAGAAGCAAAGATAGAAACAGGGTAACATACGACATTACAGGGCTTCTGAGATGGCTCAATGGCCTAAAGCATCTCTTTAAGCAAGCTTAGGCAACCACAAGGACCATGGTTCAATCCTCAGCACTACATTCTGTGCCAGCCCCTCCCCCAGAGCAGGCTGAGCCTGCCATTAAAAAAAAAAACAAAAAAAAACCCAGCATATACATTACAGATTTGAAAAACAAAGATAGCAGGTTAACAATAGTTGTTATATTACCTCTTATTTTTATCATTAAAATTGTTGCTCAGGAGCAGAGTGGTCCAGTCCATTTGGGACGCAGCACAGAAGAACTACACAGTAGGGAGGGACAGTTCATTTGCGACCCAGCAGGGTTAAACTTGAGTACAGAGGCTCAATTGGGGACCCACAACTCCCTTGAGAAGGGCTAGATGTAGACCCAGTAGCTAAACCAGGAGCAGAATATCTAATCAGCAGGGCACAACCAGTTCATTTCCACAAGCTACAGCAGGAAGAAGCTAAGCACAGCATCCAGATTCAAGCCCAGTTGAGTTCAAGTTCCATAGATCCTGACACAGTGATCTGAGGCATATAGCTAGGTTCAGTGGGGCCAGACCTACACGCAGATCTACAGGAGCATCCTCTCAAGACAGAGGTTACAACAGGTATTGGGTGAACTAGTCTGCCACTACGACTCCTAGTACACTAAGGAGAGGTGACCAGACAGAACTTAAAGAAACTAATGTAAATACAAAATCCAAATTTAATATCTGCAAAGCTATGCAGCCATAATATTTGTTCCTATGGCCTAAAATAGAAACCCACTGGCTATGAAAGTTTGCTAATTGCTACCTCTCACTACCCAATATTAATGTTACTGTATTATTGTAAATAAACTGTATTATTTTAAATTGTATTTAATGTAAATAGAAAACCATATCTATCTTTACATGTTATCTCTTGGGTAATAATATCAAGAAGCACTTGAGTAATAACCTTACCAAAGCCCTATACCAAAGGACAGAGGACAATGCCAAACAGGAACTAATATCTCACTATCAACCAAGAGGGCAAAATCTTCATATACACATAAAACAAGAATCTCTGACACAGAACAGATACCTAAAGATTAGAGTCTTTACCCAGAAGCTCTAAATACAGAAATACAGCTAAATACTACTAAACCTTCACAAAAAAATTCACAGAAATCAAAATTAAGAGTTCTCTCTGAAATATAAAATGACAAAGAGAAGAAGAAAATTGCATTCTGAGGCCCTGTGTCCTCCAAGAACAATCACAGGAAACACTAGCATAGAAGAAATTAGAAATGACACACCTGAAATCTCTGAAGTAATAGCATCTGAGGTAAAGAAAATACTGCACAAGGGTACAGAGGGAATCAGATAAGAAATATTCTCACAAGTAAAAGAGAAATAATAACTATAATGAAAGAATTACTAAGCATTTCTAAAACAAACATTGATTAAAAAATAGAAGAAAATTTAAAAAGATGGAAATCATTTTTTTTTTTTTGTCTTTTTGAGGCAGGGTTTCGCTATGCAGTTGAGGCAGGCCTTGAGCTCACTTTTGTAGCTCATGTTGGTCTCCAAACTCACACTGATCCTCCTGCCTCTGCCTCCCAAGTGCTGGGATTACAGGCGTGAGTCACCATGACCGGCTTTTAAAGATGGAAATCTTGAACAAGCAATATAGAAAAGAAATATACATGAAGCAGACTCAAAGAGCTATTCAAGAGATTAAAAACTCCATTAAAAGTTGGCAGAGACTTCTGAATGAAAGTGAATGTAGATATTCAGACACTGAGGACACTGATATAACTAATGAAAGGGTAAGGAAATATTTCTGAAAAACAACTAGGACACAGGAAATAATCATTCAATAACCATAAGACCATGTGAAGAAAAATGTAAGACTACTAGGCATCAATAGAAAAAGTCAACACAAATGATATGAAAAAATATGGGAAGAAGTAACATCAGAAAACTTCACAAATATGGGGACACAATCTGATATTCAGGTGACTGAAACATGTAGAACTCCAAATAATAACCCAATTAAAATCACTCCGAGGCATATAATAATCAGGTTCCCAGAAATTCAGTGCCAGAACAGTATATTGAAAGCTGCTAGAGAGCCAGTGAGATAATTTGTGGTCTAAATCTCCTACTTACACAAGCTTACGCAACCACACAGGGACCATAGTTCCATCCCTGGCACCACATCCTGCACCAGCCCCACCTCCAGGGTAGACGGAACTGGCCACCAAAAAATATGTATGACCAAGCTCGAGGCAGGGTCTCAGTATGCAGTTCAGGCTGGCCCTAAGCTCACTTTTATAGCCCAGGCTGGTCTCAAACTCATAGAAATACTCCTGCCTCCACCTCTCAAGTGCTGGGATTACAGGCGTGTGCCACCACGCCTGGCTAAGAAAAGGAATTCTGCAGAAGAGGAAACCTATTTCCTTTAAAGTTATAGAAATCCAAGGTAAATAAAGAGAAGAGGAACAAAGTAACCAAGGATACATGCAGCCCCTTTCGAAGAACAAATATGAGCCAAAATACTATAATTTGACATATTTTTAGTAAGACAATGTCTTAAGCATGTTATGGAAAAACCTGCAGAAAAAAAATCAACAGTTTTGAAATTAGAATAAAGGAGATACAATCTTTGAAAATGATACCTTACCTAAAATGACTATCAAAATGATTATTAGTTGCATAAAATAAACATGAAGTGATATGAAAACATTTAACATCATATACATACATATGATTAAATAAGTTACTATAAGAATAACAATTTAAAATTAAGCTCCATATCAGAAAATATAGTATAAACATAAATCCATACAAATCAGTTAATTTTTCTAGATTACTGTTGCAAATAAAATGCTTCAAGTTAGACATTATGTCTTCACACTTTAGTCTTCATTGTCTTATGCACTATTCTGTGTCTTTTTTTTTAATTTCACTAAGTAATTTGATACTTTTTAAGAACTGTTGAATATATGCATCTAGTAGAAACAACTTACATCTTCAAAATGAATATTTCTCTCTAAATTTATGGAATATGTCTTCATCCAATTAAAATTTCATTAATATTTTTAAATATTACATAACATATTCTATCTATATATTTATACAATATTATCAATATATATGCACTTAATATTCTTGGTAGCACTACAAATAATACTATTTTAGTTTTTTAAATCAATTTCTTCACTAATATAAGAAAGCAACTGAACTTGATATATTAATCTTTCAATTTGGCAGTGCATGTCTTGAATTTTCTTCCTAAAACTTGATAATCTTTATGAAAAAAAATTTTCTCCCTTGCCACCCTGTGCAAGTCATTTTACCTCATATCTTATTGCATTGGGTAAGACTTTAAGGACAGTGCTGAGCATATTGGAGAGAGAAGTTTCTTTCTTTTAATTTCTTATTTTATTTTTTTCTTGTTTCAGAACTTTTGTTTGTTTGTTTGTTTATTTATTTATTTTTATGGCTGGCTCAGCCTGCCCTAAGGGCAGGGCTGGAGCAGTATGTGGTGCTGGGGATTGAACCGCGGTTCCTGCAGCCACCTAAGCCTTCCTAAGCAGGCACTTTAGACCACTGAGCCATCCTGCCGAGCCTGTCTTTTTTTCATTTTTTTTTTTGAAGGACCAAGGTTCAAACTCACAATCTTGCACTTGCTAGTCAGGCACCTGTGCCACAGAGATATGTTTCTGGCCCCAGTGAAGTTTCTTTTAATTTCTCTGATCATTGTGAGAATCAACTCCAATACAAACAATGATGTTTGTAGCAGGTTTTCTGTAGATATTCTTGATCAAGTAGCAGTTACACTTTATTAAGATAAATTTGGAATAGCTAATTATTTAATTCATACTCTTATGTTAATGAACCCAGGACTTCTATAACTTCACAATTCAGTTCCATGGAAGGAATCATTTTTGGTAATTCTTTTTCATTATTATAATAATTTTTATTTCTTTCTTGCAGCAATAGTCCAAGAGAATTCCATAAAGTAATGTTAATTTAAGAAAGATAAAGGAGACATAGTGCAACTTAAAGGTCTAATAAGCACTGACCACTTTTCTTTTTTTAACCTAAAGAAAGATCTGATTATGACATTTCATGATTTAAACATTTTTCTGAATCTTGATTAATAAAAAATATTGCTGCTATTGTAGAAATTGAGAGTTCTACACATTTGTCATTTGGAATTACTCAGAAACAGAGTGGCCCACTAAGGCTCAGAAAGCAAAGTTATAAAACGTATGCCAAAAATTCAAAAAATACTGAAAAACCATGCACAATCTCTTTTTTCCATGCCAGCATACAGTTGTCGTAGCAACAGAACTATGGTGTCAGAGTGGTGTCCCTTACCGCATGCTTGTCAACTGACCACTCAAATACTAAACATAAAACTTTGTTTCAATTTCCTCCAGACTCTGGCTGCATCTTGCACTTTTGGACTTCTAGTCAGCATTCATCTACCTCAGTGATGGTGTAGTTGTTTTTGCCAGCATTTCAAACTAGCATTTGTGATGAGATTCAACTTCAGTTTTGTATCATGTTAGATTTTTATTTCGGTTTTCTATGATTCTGTATGATGTTTCTCATTAAAGCTATATAATATTATTTTGATAAATTTAAACTTAATTTTGTGTTTCAGTGAAACAAATTTACTTTTCTTCTTCACTGAAATATCCACATATACTGAGTTACCATTGATTACCGGCTGTATAAAAGTTACTAGAACAGCTTTTCTTTTAGATTATAAGAATGTATGATAAATGATTTTTCATTTTATAAGTTATATGACATAGAGATCAAAACAAAATATTGTCAAAAACCAACCACAGAAATTATGTTGCATCATTTATTTCTAAGATTTGAAAGAATAAATTATATAAAAAGCACACTCAGATGCATTTGAAATATGACTGCTTAGAAGGGCTTTTTAAAATATGAACTTGAGGTATTTGAGGAGGAAAGTTATGTAGAGACAAAGTCCTATGATGCAGTATTAACCCTCTACTCTCTTAAATTTTTTTTTTAATTTAGTACAGGATCTACAGGGTCTCATTCTGTAGACCTGACTCAGAGTGCTTCTCCTATTTTCAGCCTCCCAGGCACTGGGATTATAGGCAGGCAACATCATTCCCAGTCTCAATTCCTGTCTCTGCACACCCAAGGGACAGGGCTGGCCCAGCATGCTGGGGATTAAACCCTGGTCACTATGCTCTAATTAGCAGTATATTTAGGATTTGTTTGCTGAGTAAGAGAAAAGATGGGTACCAAGATAGATAAAAGGGAGGGTCAGGGCAAGTGTTTGAAAAGGGGAGTTTAGAGCTTTAAGTAATATATTATTTAGTGAAAGATAAAGTAGTCTGGATTCAAAGGCATTTGTAGGTACAAGTTTAGGGTAGATAGTAACAACTGTAAGATGCAACCATAGTTTGGAGAAGATTAAAGCAAAAAACTAAAGCTTTTAGTTATATTAAGTGGACATTGGAGAGTCATTGAAAATGGTTAATGATCTACTCTCAGACATTCAAACTGAAATTTAAATGAGCCAGTAATGACAGTAAATTGTGGTACTATGTAACATCTGGCTATAGTATATATTAAATAAGAAAGCCCTGATTTCTTCTTTCTTACAGGACATGGTTTTAGAAACTTCACAGAATCCTATTAACTTTTCCTGAAAACTTACTCCCTTCAAAGTGGTTGTAAAAATAAAGTTAGATAAGGAATATATACTGCACAGTGCAGTAGTGTATGGAAGGCATTGGTAGATGATAGTGACTTATACTACATTTTCAGACTAATGTAGTCCAGTTTCTTACCCTGTGCAAATCTTAACTCTAAACATCTGCAGATATATAACATTAGATATAATATTAGATATAATATGAAATGTACATGACACAATAATGTGCATACTCTTACATGTAGAAGATTTTTTTTCCTTTTTACGTATGTCTTATCAGATTTGTTCTTTCATTTTTTTTTTACTTTCAGCATATTTTATGTGATTAAAAAAAACTCATGGTGGTTTTATCCTGTATATCATGTCTGTGTCTTAGTTATTGTATGATATTTGTCATTCAGACATAGTAACAGATCTCTAGAATATATCTGAGATTCATTACTTATATATAGTATAATATACAAAATAAATTATTGTACTCATTCCTAATGGAACTTAAAGTTTGTTAATTAAAACATCTATAAATAGACTTGAGCTTTTAAAATTCTACAAGTTTCATTTTTGTTGTGGCTATTCTATTACTATTTAAATTATTCAATTTAGAGGCCCGGCAGTATGGCTCAGTGAGGAAAGCTTAGGCGGCTGCAGGGACCACGGTTTGATTCCCGGCACCACATGCTGTGCCAGCCCTGCCCTCAGGGCAGGCTGAGCTGGCCATAAAAAAGTAAAAAAAAAAAATAAATAAAAAATAAAATAAATAAAATAAAATAAAATAAAAAATTATCCAATTTATTTTGAGCCTTATGCTTTGTCATTTAGTAAGCATTTCTTCTTCTGGCCATGGATACAGAGGAATATTCCAATAAGAAGATATTAACATGAAAGCCACAGGGCCCGGCGGGATGGCTCAGTGGTCTAAAGTGCCTGCTTGGGAAAGCTTGGGAGGCTTCAGGGAATGCGGTTCGATCCCTGGCACCACATACTGCGCCAGCCCTGGCCTCAGGGAGGGCTGAGCCGGCCATAAAAATGAGTGAATAAACAAATAAAGGTTCTGAAACAAGAAAAATAAATAAATAAATAAAATTAACAATTAAAAAAAAAAGAAAGCCACAAAAGCATATTTTTATAAATAAATATATGGAAATCATGGAAAATTTAGGAGTGCATTTGTACTATTTCATACACTTGAGAGTAAAACAAATTAGCATGAGCTATTGCTCATTGAGAAAGCATCAATACTGCTTTGTTGCTCTCTTGAAAGCATACAAGTGGCAAGGGATGCTAAGACCTCTGGCTTCACAGCAAGCAAACCCAACGAATGATGCCCAGTATTAAAAATGTACATATTTATTTATTATTCTCAAAAAGTTACTCATACATGATAGATTTAGTCATAATTTGCATTTCAAGTATGTGATAGTTGAACAATGATTTTCTCAAAGTTTCAGTTTTAAAGAAATAAAATATTAGCCGGGCGTGGTGGCTCACGCCTGTAATCCCAGCACTCGGGAGGCTGAGGCAGGAGGATTGTTGTGAGTTCGAGACCAGCCTGGGCTACAAAAGTGAGCTCAAAGCCAGCCTGAACTGCACAGTGAGACCCTGTCTCAAAAAAAAAAAAAAAAAAAAAAAAAAAAAAAAAAAAAAAAAAAAAAAAAAAAAAAAAAAAA